>JAZGTK010017196.1:1540-12379 GCA_036877625.1 Ambastaia sidthimunki
AAAGGAATAGACTGTTATTATATACAGCAGGGATGCTCTTAGCTGATCTGCTTTTCTGATTCATTTGGTTTTATCCACACTTTAACACAGATGGCTGCCATTTTTAACTGCATTGTAAATATCTTGAGTTTTTGTTATAAATCTTAAGTGGAAAAAAGCTTTTGTAGTTAAAGTGTTTTTTGCTTTTGTAAAATCATTGACACAACAGAACAATGCTTAAATGTTAAGTCCAGCAGAGATGACTTCACTGTGAATAGAATAGTTGGCTGTTTTACGCATGTGAACATTTAGGTTTTATTCCACCAAATAAAATGATCATCTACTCAAGCAGAACAGTGACAAAACAGTTATTACAGACCTTCAAACTACAGTCACTCTCAGTTACTATAATATTTTTATTACATTGAGCAACTACAATATTCCATATTTATATATCCAGGTTTAATAATGTGTTAAACGTTTTCTACAAATTGGTCATACTTTCACAGAATTACAACTGATGTGGATAACAATTGTTTCACAAACAGTCAAGAAACAGAAGATATATTTTTGCACAGTCTTACATTTTCTGGCTCAGTGGCACATTGTAAAAATTCCTGACATTGCAAAAGAAGGTTTATGTTTTGCTTTAGGTTGAATTATTATAATGGCATATCATGTTACATACAGTGTATTCATAGCAAGAGAATAATGAAACTGTACAGATTTCAGTAACTTTTTATCTTCGTTTTGATTTTAGTTTTATATTTAGCTGTTTGTTTGCTTTTCGTGTTATGATGGATTATGTTGTAACGAAATTCTTTAAATTATTAAGCGCCGCTCATCGGAAGTGACGTCATATCTTCCACGGAGTCCGTGACGTGGCACTACGCAGGCGCAGAGCCGAAGCGGTTCCGCGACGCACAGACGAGCATCACACCAAATAAACGTCAAACTACAGAAATAAGCTCGTAGTCGTAGTAGTTATTTTCCGTCATCATGGGTCTGACCATCTCGTCTCTCTTTAGCAAACTGTTTGGAAAGAAGCAGATGAGAATTCTTATGGGTGAGTGCTGACGCTCGCGTTAGCAATGCTAGCTGCGTTAGCCAACTTTCGCAATTCTGTCATTTCCCATAACAGGATTAAAAGATGCAAATAACAGCTCCGTGTCCGCTAAAAATGATGTTTTAACATGTAAAAGCTTTCTCAGGCAGACATTTCTTCACCTGTCAAAATACGAGTTTTAAATGAATTAATTTGGTGTGAAATTCTTGAAGAATTGAATGTTCTATCAGTTGATTTGCAGGACACCAATATATTATTTATAGTTTATTAAAGATTCTAGTGTAGTGAGTGAACTAAAATATTCCAGTTTTCTATTTAGAGGGAGAATTGAGAAGAAACAGTTTGTTTATTGTAGCTTATAATTTATTTACTAGTGTTGTGAAGTTTCGTGTTTGGTATGTTATAGTAAGTTATATAGTTTTATGGGATAAACTTTTGTAAATGTTTAAGTATAGTATGCGTTTGTATTCTAGCATAGTGTTGTGTAGGTCATGTCTTAGTGTGGTATTACATTTAATGAATGTAGCACAAAATGAATATGGTGTGTATGTATAATTAGTGGCAGTTGTTTATACACCTCAGTTTAATCATGTGTCTGTGTTTTGCAGTGGGGCTGGATGCTGCCGGCAAAACCACTATATTGTACAAATTGAAACTTGGTGAAATTGTGACCACAATACCTACAATTGGTAAGAGACTCTCACATTCTTTTACAGATGTGTAGTGCTGGTACAATCGTTTCCTTGTGTTATGTCAACATTCATTGGCTGTCATCATACTTGTGGTTTCTGTGTTACATCATTAAGTTGGTCAGCCAGAGTCTCATTTCTTAAAGGGAATTTCCTCTATTAAACTGTAATTGGATTTTGAATGCATTACTTTTGGGCAGGTTTTAATGTGGAGACTGTTGAATACAAGAACATCTGCTTCACCGTGTGGGATGTCGGTGGCCAGGACAAGATTCGACCTCTCTGGAGACACTATTTTCAGAACACACAGGTGTGATCTTAAAAGAGCATTTGTAGGAAGTGTGTTTATTTCAAAGGCATTTTATAATAATATTTAAAACTGTAAATAACAACATATTTAAAGTGAAAAAGAGAATATATGATCTGTCTTGTTGGGGCCAACAGGTTCAGTTTATGTCAGTTTTTAGTTTAGGTTTAAAGAAAATGGAATGTTTACAGTCTAAACATATTCCTTATTTCCTGCATTCCTGCTAAATACTGTGAATACTGATCAGCTGTAGTATTCCCCACAGAGACTGACGTTCTGTCTATTAATGTTTATCAGGGTCTGATCTTTGTGGTGGACAGCAATGACAGAGAGCGAGTGGCTGAGTCTGCAGAGGAACTTTCTAAAATGGTAAGAATTTGTCATTCTGATTTCATGATTGCTTCACACACCAACAACCAAGTGTCACGGATCAGAAAACAGCACAGGTTTAGTTGGCTCAAGTGTGTGTGTGTGTGTGTTTGTGTGTGTGTAGTTGCAGGAAGATGAACTGAGGGACGCAGTGCTGCTGGTTTTTGCTAATAAACAGGATCTGCCGAACGCCATGGCCGTCAGTGAACTCACAGACAAACTCGGGCTACAGAGTCTCCGCAGCAGAACGGTACACACACATACACACACACACACACGACTGAAATCAGTGCAACACACACCTGATGCTACATTCAGTTTGTGTTGATTACACATCCGTCTCTTGTGTTCACAGTGGTATGTACAAGCAACCTGTGCTACACAGGGCACTGGACTCTATGAAGGACTGGACTGGTTATCCAATGAGCTCTCCAAACGCTAGTGTGTGTGACAGAGATGGTGTGTGAGCCCATGGGAAGTCTAGAGACTTCTTAGAAACTTTTAAAGTGTATGACAGCTGAAAACCCGGAGGAACCATTAAATACTCAGCGCTTGCCTTAGTTTTTTTTTAACAATTTGTTTCTTCAGCAACAAGTTTATTTTTGATCTGATATTCAGCATTTTGCAGCATTTGCATTGTGGAGAGTTAAAAGTGTTTTGAAGGACTTTTCTTTAGTGTGGTGACCTGCATGTAAACACTGGAGTTCCTCATCAGTAGACATGATTATTGAGTTTGTTCAGTATCTTTACTGATCATCAATGCTTTAGAGTCTGTCTGTGAATTTCTGAATCTTGAGGTCACTAATATCTCAGAACTGGAATATATTTATGGAGTCAGTCATGGAATCAAAGACATGCCTGTGTCCATCAATTTATATCCACTGAACTGTCTTGAAGGTCCTTCTAAACATTATACTTGACCGCATGCATGTTCTAGAATTTATGATCTGTGTGACATTCCCACATCAGCAGCTCATGGGTGATTTTTGCCATTAAATGGTTCATTCGATCTTTTATGTTTAACTTCAGTTTTCTTCCTCAGTTCATTGTTTAATGTAAATGTTGAATGTTTGATCCAGAAAAGGAAGATAATGTTATTTAGCTCCGTAATGACACTGCAGCCTGTTTTAAAGTTCTTTTCACTGTATTTTAAACACAGAATTGACGTGTTTGTGGTACCATGTGATGCTGATGTTTTGGGAACGGGTGTTACTTGAGCTCACGGGTGTTTCTGACTGAATTTTCTGATTTAATTTCCATGTTCAGTTGAAATGGTTTTGCTTTCCTAACTGATGTGTAACAATCTGTTTGACTCTGTTCTCATGACAAATCTATGTATTATATGTATGATATTGTTTTAGAATAAAACATAATCGTGAACATGATTGTGGTGAAGTTAATAATATGAAAATTATCTGTTAATGCAAATTTCATAAATTCTTTTTGGGAGCAAAATTGATTCCAGCTGTCTGAAATAGCAGCTATAATATCATCTGTCATCTGCAGTGATTGTGGTTCATGTAAACAGTAAGAGATTTTAGACACATTACTGACTCAAGTGGTACATTATTACCTCTCGAACAACAACGTGTTCATAGACAAACAGCACTTTTTCAGATGCATTAATTCAGCAAAACAACAGATGGCGCCTGGAACAGAATTAACGCTGTATAAACTGAACATGAACTTTTTTTAAATTGATACAGATAAAGCTCAGATTAGTATTCTGTTTAACGTCAGTATTATAGATCTTTTCTCAACATCACGTACATTATTGCAAAGACATGCTAGAAAATTATGCGCATTTCACCCATTGTTAACTAAAGGCAGCTGTGGCAAGAAATATTATACAAAAAAAAGTGATGATTCAATAAAACAAAACTGACAGCATAAAGTAACTTGATAGTTCTTGATAAAGAACTTGAAGCTCTGAAAAAATAAATGATGCATACCATGCAGAAGTTAAAGTTTAAAGTTTTAAATGTGTTGTGAAACTTCTGGTTGGTTTCTGTGGGCTTGGTTCGGTTGGTTGGTGTACCAACTGGTAAAACCCCACCTTAAAAAATGAAAACAAAAACAAACAACCAAAAAAACCCCATAAAATGATTAAAATAAAATGACCAAATAAAATGATTTACAAAGGACTTATCTGCTGTATTACATGTGTCATGACTCAAATCTGCATTTTAATCTTGCAAAAGAAAGTCCTAATAAAAACAATTTTAAAAATGCTGGTTTTCTGTGCTGTTAAAACCTAAAATTCAATATTAAATATTTTACATATTTTACACAAACACACATGTATCATATATAACATACAAGCCAGTTTTAACTTTCAGTTTACTGAGAAACCGAGACTGTAAACAGAAATGAGAAAGAAGTGGGAGGAGTTAATATAAGTCAAAGCTTGTTTTAAGTTTCAGTTTACTGAGAAACCGAGACAGGTAGCACAACAGGAAGTAAGAGGGAGGAGTTTATAATAGAAGAGATGCTGACAGGAAATGTATTTAAGGGAGAGAGAGCAGAAATCGGTCTTTTCTATCCTGCAGACTTAAGTAGAGACGGGTCACTTGTGAGCTGTGATCCTGTAGCCAGTGTACTGGACCAATTCCAGCATGGTAAGAGATTATAAGAACAATATGCTTGATAAAATACATCAGTACAATAGTAATCATTTCCTGGTTTATTACTATTGTTCACTCTTTGATTTCTTAAATCACTTTCTTAAATTCAAACTTCATCAGAATTTCACTGTACGTGATGATAAAAGTCTGTGTTGTTTTAGGCTGGTAATTATTTCTATGATTTGGTCTTTATATTTGTTTCTCGTTTCATTGTCAGCTGTCGCTGAGACGTCTCGCTGCAGAAGGATGACTTTGGCATTTCGCCTAATGCTTGCATTAGTTTGTAAGTACCACAAACCCTAAAATAATTTACTTTTAATTGCTTTTTTAGTTTCGAAGAGCAGACCTTCACATTAATGCAACTTTAAATATATATATATATGTATGTATATATAGATATATAGATATACTGGTGTATTTAATATATTTGAAATGTGTTTGTTCAGAGAGGAGGAGAGGAGGAGAAACCTCTGCCAAGGGATGCGAGCACTCGGGTCCGCTGCCGTCAGTCCTCTGGCTGGGGTTCAGTGGACCTGCAGTGTACAGCACCAGATCCACAAAAGCTGCTGACAAGCACAGGAACTAGAAGCAACCAACAAACAAACTACAAAAAGCCGACAATCCCAAATTCCCTTTTCCCTTTGGTCGGCTTCTGGTTGTCTGTTGCTTGGTTAGCAGGTTATGGGGATGACCTGCTGTAAAACCAACCTATTTTTGTTCTTATTTTCAAGGCTGAACGCAACCTTCCAGAAAAAAGACTAAAAATAATAAAAATGGAAAAACCTGCAACTGAAAATAATGTCTGTTGTTTTTATTTTATTAAAGTAAAATCTAAAGAAGAAGTTAAACAGTAAATAAAGTTAAACAGTCAAAAAACAGTTTGAACTTATCTGGGGTTTTAATCCTGTAATGTTCTACACAACCAGCTAGAAAAAAAACACAAAAATGTTTGTGAAATAAAAAACAGAGACAGAAAGAAACCTGAACAAAAGACGTTTCCTCACCACAGCTGACAGGAACGTCCCACAGAAAACATTTTTATTTGTCTAGTTTAATGTTTAGCTAAACCTTGTTCCTAGTTACTCCACTACTGAACAATTCAATGGAAGCTTGTCTACATGAGACTAGTCAAGTATAATAGGATATTTTTACACAATACTAACCACAATTAACTGAAACCGAACACAGAAGCTGAGCACACGGTGTACCTGCAGCGAGATGTTTCAACACGTTAATACATACTTTCATCCTCACTGGCAAACAACTGAACCTCAACTTCAATCAGCTCATGTTTTTTCTCTCTGTGCAACGTTACAAACTGTTTCACACAAAACAAGCGTGTCATCAAAATCTCCCGGCTCTGTTCCAAATGATCACCTCATCTTTTATTCAGTCCTATCTGTATAAGGAATCATTTATGTGAGTGTGTAAAGCTTTAGAAATGATGTAGCCTATCAGACAATAGGTCATATTATGTACATGACATGAATTTAATTTATGAATTATGTAATTTATGTTTCTAATGCAGTTTAGAAATCAGATATATTCATGACACTCCCTACAAAACTATTCAGATTTTACTTCCTACAATATGATGTCACAGATAGTTGCTTCATTGATTCGTCATACAGTTCTGAATAAAACATATTTACTGAGTCTAAAACAAGAAAAAAACAGCGAAACCAAACACAATTTTCTGTCTGTATCGCTGAAGCGCTGCTTTCTAAGATGAATCACATTTGTTCTATTTTCAGTCACTTTGGATAAAAGCATCTGTTAAAGGAATAAAAGTAAATAAAAATCTTTCAATGTTTGCATTTAATTATTATGCTTAATCTAAAATCAATATTAAACAACAAAACAGTTCCAGCAGTTCAGAACAGGTTGAATTCTCTCTAAATGTGTGCAGCCACAGCTGTCTTTACCGGCAGGATTCTCAGTGGATGTAGTGAGTGATTATAAATGTAGGGAAAAACTCTCTCTGTGAACGTGTGTTTGAAGACATGCAGGCCGATGTTATGACCCAAGTCAGTGAAAATCACTTTTCCCTTGTTCCACTCCAGCTGTACCCTGATCTTCTGGATTCTCTGCTTCACGCGCAGAAGGGTCAGAATCTCTGGAGAAAAGCCCTTCCCATATCTACCATTGGAGTAACCCACATACCACAGACCCGTCTTGGAGGAACTCTTTCGGTTCCTGTAGGCAGACTCTGAGATCACTCCAACAGCCCAAGCTGTGCTGCCTCCTACCTCAATGTCCCAGCAGTGAGAACCAGAGCTGAAGCCTTCAGAACCAAGAACGCTTGTGTAGCCCTCAAACCGCTCTGGGTTGACTGGGAGCTGCTGGTAGAGCTCGTCAGCGTAAACGATACTGGTCAGATCATCCGACACAACCAGGAAAGGATGCGCGGTGTTGGGATCAAGAGTTACAGGAGCTGGAGAACAAGAAAGACAGACGTGAACACGGTACTGTACTTCTCCAAATTAAAGATGGTTCCAGAATGGTTTAGAATCTGATTCAACTGGAACCTTTAATAATCAACAAAGAAATATTTATTCTCTAGATCTTTAGAGCACTCTGTGCTAGTCTCAGTCTCTGTGCTAATGCAGTAATAAACCCAGAAACCACAATCCCACACCAAGATGCAACTGATCTATTGTGACATTAAAATCATTTCATCAAAGGACCGTACAGGCCTCTCAAGAACCATTAAAGAACCTTGTTTTTTAAGAACGCACTAGAAGAATCTCAACACAAAGAGTTGATGGTTGTAACTTTTCTCTGTACGTACTGTATTTAACAATGTCTTGTAGATTCTTTGACACTTCAAAGGTTATGTTCCCCACATGCTTTGCGACATCGATCAGCACTCCTGACGGGATTACTTGATTCTGGAGGGTACACTGTGTTCTGAAAGAACATTTAGGAGTCAGTAATAATGTGGGTTCAGATTCAGAACCACAGAAAGAAGAAAAACACACTTCTCTTACCTTTCAATTGTAGCCTTGTAATTCTACAAATTAAAATGTAGATGAGAAGTTTTTATTGGATCTGACAACGTACTAGATTCTGTTCTTTTAAATAAATAAACAACTTAAAATTAACCTAAAGGATTATAATATTAAAAAAAGTAAGTATGTACACTTTAACAATTGAAACCTCTCTGTGATTATTTGATGACATCATTAAACATGTATGATATAGTTATGTTATAAGGACACCAAACAAAGTGCCTCATACCAGAAGAAATGTGAAGTCAGATTTTCCGAGCTGTTCCTCGATGGACTCAATGATGCGAGAGAGAGAAAACATCTCTGATCTAATCTCCTCAATCTTCTTCTGCATCATCTCTCTCTTCTGCTGCTCTTCCTCTCTCAGGGCTGTAATCCTGGCGGCCTCTTCATTCTGCAGAAACTGGTGAAGCTTCAAAAACGCCTCTTTAATCTGAGTCTCGGTCTGCTGGCTCTGCCTCTGGACACAGAGTATCAGAAAACACAGACTGAATCGTTGACATGCTTGTTACAGTGTGTAAATGTTCAAATTTCCTTTTGGCACTTACTTTAATGTGTTCAGCGGTTTGATCACATGACTGTTTTAATGTTTTATAGACTCTCAGTTTCTCTTGAAAGGCCTGAAGCTTGACCTGGAGCTCCTGCTACACAGAGTTCATCACAGATAAGCAGATGTAAACATGATCACATGTTTGATGTAAACATGATCACATGTTTGATGTAAACATTATCACATGTTTGATGGAAACATTATCACATGTTTGATGTAAACATTATCACATGTTTGATGGAAACATTATTGCTTAGATGTTTATAGCGTGTCTGTAACATGATTTTCCTAGCTTTGTTTACAAGTGTTCAACATAAACATGTCATTTGTTAAAAACTGCATACTCAAAATAGATCAGGTTTACATTCGACTTTATCAGCAAAGTTCCCACGAAGTGAAGTTCCCACACTTTTTTTGTAAGTGTGAGAATGTGTGTCATATAAGGGCCCGTTATCTTCTAAGACCTGTTTGACAGGCCAGCTTTCATATTTCAACTGTAAAATGTTTACACTCCATTAAATCTGCCACTTCAGTGACATTATAAAAGTGAGTCTACTTTTGAAACACTTGTTGGGCTGTGATCTTTAAAAACTGCGTTACATTTTGGTTTTAACACTTACCCTGAGTTCTTGTGACGCATCCTTTGTTGCGCGGATGCGATGGTTCTTATGCGGTTTGGCATTTCTGCATTTTTCGCAGACTGGCTCTTTATCTTCAGTGCAGAAGAAATGAAGAGTTTCTCCATGAACACTACAGGTGCCCACCACCTCCACGGGAAGTTCTGGAGATGTTTCCTCTCTCATCAGCTCACACATGTTTCTCAGCACAATGTTTAAGGGCGGTTCAGGGTTGGAGGAGACGGTTCTGCAGATGGGACACTCCCGCAGTCCTCTCCAGTTCCAGAAGGTCTGGACGCAGCCCTTGCAGATGCTGTGAGAACAGGCGAGGAGAACTGGATCTGTGAAGATATCACAGCAGATAGGGCAGTAAAAATCCTCCTCTGTAAGAGATTGTCTGCAGGCCATCTTGCTGATTATATAAATACACTTTTTGAAGTTTTCTGTCAGTCTCTGTGGATGTCTGGCTCTTTATACACCGTGTCCCTCAGCTGTGTCTGTATTCCAGACAGCTGCAAAGGGTGGAGCTTATACATGCCAATACAAAGACAGCATTTCAACACAACAATCTATTGTTCCTCAATATTGTAACATAAATGATGATGTTCAGTATGGACAAGATTAGATTTTGAATTGTACTATTACAGTAACACCCTCACTGTAAATTATTTTTGCCTCCATTTCTAGGTTTAATCAAATTGTCATTTTAACTTATAATTTTATATTTTGTTTGGTGTAGAGATGTTGTAACACAAAACAAAGTTGAATTGAATCACTTAGGTTTAACTTATTTTGATGAGTTAATGTACCAACATAAGTTGCCATGACAACATTTTTTACAGTGCTAAAGTTGAATAAGAGATGAAGAAAACATTTATTTAAATTTTAGAAACTTTATTCACCAAGAATAAGGAATTTAATTTGGGGGTTTATGAAAACATAATAAAGTGACTTACGTGATGAGACATGCTTTTAATAAAAGAACACAGTAAAAATGTGTAGCCTAACTGAACATTTCCTCAAGCTGGAACACATCCGTGATGGAAATGAAAAAGAGTGTTAGACATGAAATATGTTATGAAGATAAAAAATGTTCATGTGCTGATCTTAGTGTATATCTCATATGAAAAGATTAAGTTTACGTTTTTGTTGTTTATTCTTTATGTAGACCACCGAAACTCTTCTGCACTCACTGTCCTCTGTGAAGAAGAAAAATAACTTTAAATTCTATCAGACGTTTCATCAGGCAGACCTACACATAACATATTTCTCAGTCTATTCCCATGTCAGGAATGTCACAGTGACAGCATTCTGTGACTGACTGCTTTCCACACTGTGATAACTGTGTTTGATATTAGTGACAGACTATTTGTCAAAAAAGACATTCAAAGTATTTCAGGTATTGTTTCTTGGATTTGAGAATAATGTTGTCATTAGTAAGCTTACTTATAAATAATGTAAATATAGTCCTGAATATGTTGACATATGTGCATTGAGTAATTTTAATTTCTTAACCAGAGTCTAACGCAGAACCAAAAAAAGACTATTAAAATTGACATACTCGAACACCCTGTTAACTACAACACAAAGTTTTTTGGTATGACCTTTTTTCTACAATATTTTTCTG
>JAZGTK010017197.1:0-12377 GCA_036877625.1 Ambastaia sidthimunki
CACCTTCATTGTCCAACATAAATCACATATTGTGATGTTTAAACAATAAGGTTTAACTCCATGGGATAAAGACTGAATAAGTTTATTAACAATGTAAAATTAGACATTACAATTTAGAAACATTATAAAGATAACAGCCTTTGAAGTAAAACACATGAATAGCAGACACACAACTTATTTTGTGTAGGTCTGCTGGACCTAGAACTGTTGTTTTCTAGTCTCTAACAGAAGTGACCAACAATCAGTGTGTCCAATAATTGTGTTAGGGCATGTTTTTGGTTGTTTTTTCTGTCTGTGGAAATATTTGGCCCTTCTTTCAGTGAAGTTGTTTTGCAAACACAGAACAAATCTCTTACAACATTGTTGTCAAACGCTCTGTTTATATCTTGATTCTGCAGTCCTGTATAGGACAAATCACGCCTACAATACTAGCCTTATGTTTATCTTTGATAAATCTGTAAAGCAGGAAAAGTTTCTTGATAGTTTCTACAATATCACAGGTTGGTGGGATCCTGCTAACATCAGCATTTCGTTTTTTTTTCTTTATTAACCTTTAATGTCAAAAAATAACTTCAGTCGTTCTATATTAAATTGCAACAATATAATTGGCATGTAGCTGTAAGATCCCAAATCCTATTCAAAACGTTTTGTAAGATAAACCCGACCTTTTAAACCTCTCATGTCAGCCTTGGAATCCAGATGAAGGTTTTTCGGTTTTGTCTTACGTTTCTCTTCACTCACTCAGTGTCAAATAATAATACCTACAGCAAACAAATGTATTATTCTGTTACAGTTACTGCCTCACCAACACAGTTGATTTTTGTATCATTCGCTGCTTTTCGGAGCGTTTCGCCAGCCATCTATAGAAAACGCCCCCTACTCTTCCCCCCACCCTCCGCCCATGGTCCCCAGCCCAGACTCTTGTCTTTATGTCTGGCCGCCGGGGAGGACAACTGACATGCGCGGTCGCCATGTTATCGCGATCTCCTCCCCTTTCGGGGGGGACTCGTCACAGGCTGATAGCACTAGCACAGGCTACATTACAAGGTGGCAGCTGGTGAATAGGATCAGAGTGGAAAAGAGTCGTACCAATAACACTGGACTAAAACAAAAGAAACAGCGGAATGGAATAAAGTGGGACGACGCTGAGTCGCTCGGTTTCTCTCTGTCATCCGACACCGGCTGAACGAATTTGTTTCGTGTCGTTTATGTGCTTTGGTGACCGCGATACAACAATTCAAAATGCGTCTGGCAGTTTGAACTGTGATGGGGAGAGACCGTGTCGTTGTATCGTTGGATATCGATCGTTCTGCTTATCTTGCGGCCGTCTGTGTCAATTTACTCACATTTAAACTTGACAGATATGGTGTGTTGAATTGTTTCGTAAGGATATACATTTAAAAACAAAAGCTGACGCAAATCGGCGTTGGTTAGCAAGCTAGCGTCTGTTAACTTAGCATTGGCGTTAGCCTGCTCCTCATGGTGGGCATTTAAAACACCTCAAGTGGAATTATCGTGGTTATCCTATCGGAAATTGCTGGTTTTATGTGGAAATTACTTGTACGGCTTAAAGTTACTACTAAAAAAGCTTGTCAACACGGCAGTTCTCTTGAGCTGTATTTATAACTCTGCCAGAGACTATCCTCTAGAAATGAATCACCACGACCGAACCGGAGACTCTACCGGTGCCCGAAAAATGGTTTACCCGTTGAGTTTACCCCGGCAGGAAATCAGCAGCCCTGTGGTTGGTTCCTCTACATTGACAACTTCAGGAGGTACGAGCCTTAAAAGCAACAACTTGATGCTAGGGGATGATTATTCACCACCTGTCATGATTCAGTCTCAAACGCCGACCACATCCTCTCTTGGGCCTCAGAACCCTCCACAGAGCCTGAATATTCCCTTACAGTCAACACTGTTACCCCAAACTCTGCCCACAGCAGTTGCACAGATGAAAAAGAAAAGTGGCTTTCAGATCACCAGCGTTACCCCTGCTCAGACATCTGTCAGCATCAACAACAGCATTACGGAGGACAATGAGAGTTGTGATGATTTGGATGAATCCCACACAGAGGATTTATCCTCCTCTGAGATCATGGATGTATCTCTTCCACGGGCTAACAATGCAGGAGGAGCAGAAAGGAGTTCCTCTGAGGAAACGCTGAATAACTTCCATGAGGCAGAGACTCCAGGGGCTGTGTCACCCAACCAGCCACCTATCCTCACCCAGGCACATCCACAAAGCACTATGGTTAATGGAGCTGTTCACCATCATCACCATAATCATGGACAAAATTCTACTTCATCTGGAAAAGCCCATCCTACTGTACTGGGTGCTGGTGGGATGCAAATTGGAATACCTTTGGCTACTCCAGTGACATCTGCTTTAACCTCAAGTCATGGAGCTTTAGCTAGCACAGGCCAGAAAATGCCTTTAAATGTGGTAGGAATTATTGAGAATGCCTCTGGCACAACCAGTGTCATCGGTCAGCCTTTGGCTACTGTTGCCTCAGGGACTGGAATGTTCACTGTGGCTTCAGGTGCCACAATTAGTACTGGTAATCTTATAACAAGTAATGTTTGTTCTTTAAATTCTGCCGGTGTGCCTGCTTTGGGTGGCGTAAGTAGTACCAATAGTAGCAGTGTAAATTACTCTCCTGGATTGAGTAGTGTTAGTAACCAAAATGTAAACTTGACACAGAATCAGAATGGGATAATTAATGTGAGCATCACCATGGCAACCACTGGTACCACTCTTTCTGGTATTGCATCAACAGGTGGAGGGCAGGTGGGGCCAGCTGTCATGGGCCAGCATGCAGGGCCTGCCCCTGTCCCTGTGTTGAATGCCCAAGTGCCCACCCCTGCCTCCACCAGCTCACGTTTCAGAGTGGTTAAATTGGACTCGACCTCTGAGCCTTTTAAAAAGGGTAGATGGATGTGCACCGAGTATTATGACAAGGAGGCCCCGAATGCAGCATCCTCTGAAAATGCCCCCAGCACGCGAACTGTGGAAAGCATTCGCCAGTTTGTGCCTGAGAGTGCAGTGTGCTCCGAGAGAGAGTCTGTTGGTGGAATCCCTGTCAACAGCTCGACCAGCCATTACACTGAGAGCCTAGGCAGTGGGGAGACCGGCGGCCCCTCAGCCGTACAGCAAACCTTTAAGCATCCCCCCAGTCAAATGCATGACTACTCAGCTTCTAATGTTTCTATGTCTCAGATACAATCTCAGAACATAGTGCATTCACATCTTAAGACTAATGTAGTAGCCCCAATGCCAGCAAGCATTCAACAACAGGCCCCAGCAACCATAGGAGGATTGCAGACCACTATGGGGCATTCATCTACATCTGTGCCTCCTCCTATGCCTAAACTGACATATGCCCAGGCGGCACAATCCTCTCCTGCTCAAGTTCTCCCTGTGGTTAAACAGCAGCAGATGGGCTACCCACCCGCACAGCAGCCAGCTGTGCCAGCCCAGGTAGCAACAGCCCATGCTAACCCGTTAAGCCAAGGAAGCAGTATGCCAGCTGACTTCCCTCAATCCAAGCAGATCATCAACACTGTGGCACCTGGATCACAAACACTGCCCCAGCTGCCTGCTTCCATCCCATCTGTAGCGGTGTCTGGAAATGGTCAGCAAATAACTTCACAGCAGCCTGTGCAAACTCCTGCTGCTCAACCACTTCCCCAGGGGCTTCTGCAGCCACAACAAACACTCACCCCTCAAATGGTCCAAGTGTCAACTGGTGGCATCCTGCCTCAGCTTGTGCAGTCTGGGACCAACAACATACAGCAGACCCAGCAGCAGCTCATCTCTCAACCCTCTATGGAGCAGCAATCACAGCTTGTTAGTCAAGGCCGTGGAACCCAGTTTGTCCCGGCCGTGACCTCCAGCCTGCTCACATCAAGTGTGCCTCCTAACATTCAGAATGATCCTCAGGCCAGTGTGAATCAAAACGGCTCTAAAGAGGCAGGGCCACAGACTGCAGTTAACGCCTTGGTGATGCCCACACAGCTCGAGGATGCTCAGCTCCTTCTGTTACAGCACCAGTCCCTGCTCACACACCCCAAGCCAGCCAGTGATGGTGCCTCCCAGGCTGCCACCTCTCGTGGTCCAGAGGGGAGTGGTGGAGTCAATGCCTTAACTGCCTCAGCCGGCCTGCTGAAGAGCTTACCTGTAGATGGAGAGGATGATGGGTAAGTTTCAGAAGTTTTTTTTGTTTTTAAAAGAAAACCTCATTTTGCTTCTTGTTTTCAAATGTATTTAAGTAGATTTATTAAAAGCTACATTTTTACGCAGTAGGCATTTAAAGGTATGGTTTAATATAGTCTTATAAACAAATTATGGCTTCCATTAAATGTCACAGCAGTTGGTTTTGTACAGAAGAGCTGTAGGCTTGCTTAGCAGAGCTAAAAGTGTAACGGAAACAACTAAACTGTACCTGTAACATAACACAGACAAAAAAATCTGTTGTTTTGATTTAAAAAGCAGAGAGGCTCTGCTTATTAATATAATACTGATTATTCTATAGCTTGTTTGAAAAGCTATGTTTTGTGATTGGTTAAGGTTCTAATTAAATACAGAAGAGATCTGTAGTGTCAGTCTTCAACTGTTGGGCTGTCCTATGAGGAAACAGCAGTGTACCCTTTGTTTGTCATGTGGTCACTATTGATGGAGCATTTTATAGTTTTTTTTCCCTGAAGAAATCCCAAATTAGCTATAGTCCAGGACATAATCATGAGGATTGCAATACATGTACCAACATACTGTTAAAGGCACTATGTAAGCTTTTTGTATTAAAGTATCCAAAAATAATTTCCCTAGTGTTATATTTTGTTCAATTGTGTATTCAGTTTTAAATAGTTCACTGTCCCAGGTCACTTGTCACCTGCATTTTAATGTAATATCTGGGTTCCGCTTGTACTGCCATAGAAACCATTACAACACGCATGGACAAGTGTGGAAGTAGTAGCTGTACTCTCTTGTTAGTTGATTTATTTACTCACTATGGACCCTGATTATTCATTATGTTTCACAGCAGAATCTGTGTATTGTGTGTTGGTAATGCTAATGTAACTATACAGTTAATATTGCACTTGGTTTGTACTTTGGTAATTAACACCGTTCATTAAGTCTGATGAACAAGTCTATGGTAGTGCAATTAAATGCAGTGTCACACTTAAATTAAAAATACTTTTAGAACATGTACAATCATTAAGTCATTAAGCTTCGCCTTTATTATTGTTTAAAAAATGCGACCTCTCGTGAAGAAAATTACATATTGTGATGTTTTAAATATGTTTGCAGATTTTAAGATTAATTAAAAGCGGTTCAGTTTAAATAGACAGGAGTGTTTATACTGTACTACATTTGAGTTTGTCTGAAATAAAGTTTGCTGTGCCTGACAGAGCTTGTCTAACAGATGTCCTGGGAAGGACAGAGCTGTTATCTGACCCTCCTTAATCAAACACAGTTTTGTCACTGTGTACTTAATATTGTGACACTACTTATTTATATCAGGTGTTAGTCATAATCATATCATGTTTTCTTTTTTTAACTGTGTGACATGTTAGAAGCTATTCATTTTTGTTTAAGACTAGATTATATCAGTGCATCTGTATGGTTTAAGACAAATCATCAGATCATCTTTGGCACTAAGGTCACTCTTGTATTACGAAGTTGATCTCTGTTTGCCTGTCTTTTTTCTTTTCTTTCTTTCCTTTATAATCTAAAGAGTAATAATCATTATAATATTCATGATGTTGCTTAATTGTAGCCTATGTCATCAGCAAAAGGACAGTAGAACAGAGCAAAAATAAACATGTGGCAAAGTTTAGCTCTCAGTAAGCAAACAGTTTGATTTAATCCTTCATTTTCAGCAGTGTGGTTTTGTTTTCAGTTTAAAGAACTGTAGCCCTTTTGGTTTGAAGCATGAGGTCACTTATGCAGATTGACAATAGTTTTCTCCTAGTTTTGTCAATAAAACTTACAAATATTAGTCAACCCCATATATTTACCTAAGTCCTTAGGTCATAGTTTTGACTGTCAGTGTTATATAGAAAGATTGTCATCTCACGTTTACGTCTTTTTCATGTAATCTGCTCTTGGCATTGATAAAAGCCCCACACGAGAATCTCAATGAATCACTCGTGTGTACAGATCAAGTAGATGATCTCTTCAATTAATGCCCCTGTGGAAGGGCAATAGAGAGGAAATGCTTTCACTCAGCCAGACAAGATATTATGGCAGAACTTAAAGTGTTAGTACATATGTTCGTTTTTTCTCTTGGTACATCAGTGATAGTCAATTTTACTGCTGTTTCTGGCTCCATTAAAGGAAGTTCCCCCAAAACATAGACTTGTCATCTGTACTCAACCCAAAAGATTTTAGGCTGGACTGTCTAAGCTGCTCATTGCTGTGAAAGTGGATGGTATTTTAAAATGTAACATTTAAAATTGTTTAAATTACTTTGCAATATATACCAAGTCTTTTGAACCCGTACAATGTTAGTGCAAGTTACAGAGCACAGTTAAAGCTGTTCATTTGATATTTGACACAGAATAATGTATGAATGACATTAGGGTGAACAAGTGATAAAGATTTAGTTTGTGGGCGAACTGCCTCTATAAACGCTGTTATTGAAGATCAGAAAGGTCAAGCTGCATCTGTAATCCAGAATAAGGGCCTGTGCTGTGAAGTCTTTTCAGCCTCTTTTACAGTCTCTTTGTACAGTATGCATGTCCTTGTTTTTAGGATGATGTCATTTGGATTAGAACCTGTCCGTCCAAACTTGAGAGCAGAGAGCACAGCAAAGTTCTTTAGGGACTGAAAGCTAATAGGGGCAGAGACTACATGAGGTCAGCTGAACAGGTTTCTCAGACAGGTTCACAACAGCCATTTGCGCTTGGATCAACTCTTTTCAGGTCTGAATCTGCTAGCTTTCATATTCTTTCCCAGAGGCGCCACATACGATCCTCAAATCCTTTCAGCTTCCTGCATCTCTTGCTTGACAAAGTGTTTCTGAGGTGAATGTTGATCCTAACTGTATCCACATGCTTCATAATCTAGTTAAAATGTTTTTATTAATTACTGTGGCCTTTTTCTGTCTGCTCATTGGTTCAGATTGTACAGCTGCTACGCAACACATTCACATGTAAACATATTATTATAAAGCATTGCGCTTCTACACAAAGTGTACAGGAAAGTGTCAGGGCACCGCAACACTTTTTTTATTACTTAAAAAGCATATTTGCCAAGTGGATATTTTCATCTGGCCTATTTATTCAGCCCCATTTAAGTGCTCTCTGAACACCAGAATAGAGACCATGCAAAACAACCTCTGCATAGCACGCTTGTTCCTCTGAGAGTTGCATTGTCATGTTTTAGCGGACGATTAATCTTCTGCTGTGATCTGTTGCGGTGTGTGGTCTGTTCAGTTCAGTTGCTATAATAATGTTTGTTCAGCAGTGGGAGGAAATAGCACTTTGCTTTCAGAGATTGATGTTGGTATTTTTTTTAATGTATGTGAAGGTATTTGCATAACCAAGCCTCAGCATCTGTGTTGTGATTCATCATGACTATTGTTTATTACCATCAGAATTAGTCTAAAACAATAATGAAAACCTGTTGTAATACTCCCTCCCCAGCATTTAAACATTCTCATGTCAACTCCCATTTTCTGACATTTACTTAATTACTTATGAAATGACAATGCCTTTTTTTTAATAAGGATACATACTTCTGATTCAAAGGTCACTTCTGTGTTGCTTGATTATATGCCTACTAAAAAACCCAGCTTGTCGCTCTGAAATTAATCCGTTCCCCAACCAAAGCCCTTATTCATGCCTCAGCTACAGTCTGTAGAAAGTTTTATCCCTTCCTATTTTGGCTTGTAAAAGCAGTCTGCACGTGAGTCAGCAGAGTTGGAAAGCTGCCTCTCGCTGTGGTTTCAGACCGGGCAGGAAATCTCGTGCACAACCTTGAGCGTGTGCCCGTGTCGAACTCTTGCTCTGTTTAACATGTACAATGAGATTTCCTATCCTTGTATTGCCAGGCTGGATGAAGTAAAATAAGGTCACTGTGGAATAAAATGAAAGCTACAGCACAAGCTAATTTTTTTTAGTTCTCGTTAGGCTTCTTGTTTAAATAGGATTGTGTTTTTCTTATATCAATGTAAAACCTTTGTCTTTTTAGTGACATTTATACAACTGTCTTATAGTGCTTTACATAAACTTTTTAAGGCTGTATTAATAGCCCTGTCAGGTGTTAATGATCATCTTTGACAGTCTTTTCCCCACCAAGCACATTTCCTTCTCCCACAGGGATAGCTCCATCTGTGTGAAATATCTTATCTGCACTTCCTCCCCATCCCTGCCACAAACACCATGTGTGCCACAGATTATCTTCCAGTCAAGTTCTCACCTCTGTACAATTCTAATCTCCTAATACCAGCTAACAAGCAAACAGCTTGAACTTGTGCACTAATTAATCGTCACTGCACCTGTGTATCTACAACATCCATCATTTGGGTTACATGCATCTGAATAAAAAAATAAACTAACTTTTGCTTACCAGTCATGGTGGCTACCCAATTTTTCTAGCCTCTTACATTTTTTTAACCAGCAAATTGTTTTTGTTTTGTTTTTCAATTTGTGTATACCTTTGACTAGATTTGATGTGATTTCATCTAATAGTGAGGTATGCTCTGGCCACGATGTGGTTTGTGGGTACTCTTCCTATCACTTTGTTGGGCGTAATCCCCACCTCTTATGCGAGGAGGCTGAATGAGTGCTGGGGTCTGTATTTAGCATACAGCGTGTCGTTGTGATCCATTAGCACTGAGTCATTGTTTCAACCACACTGCCAGTGTCGCCTGGCTGCCAGCCATCTCACGCTTTCTGTGCAGACCCCCACACGCTTGCCTATCCCTGTTCTTTACTCCGGTCTGCCAGCCCGTCTGAGCTGCCGCTGAGCTGCTATAGCAACCGGCAGTCCTAAACCCTGTAGCGTAGCCGTTCCAGAGCCAATTGTGTCTTCATTGCTCTCGCAACACCTTTCAAAAAACTGCTCTTATTTAGCAGGGGCTGCGAGTTTAAAACCATGGCACGCTTCTTTGTGCTGGTAATCTAAATCAAAGGTGTTGAAAATTATTGTTTGCTTAATTGTTTGTGGATTAGCAGCAGAACAGATGCAAATTTATGCCCTACTTTAGTTCAGTCTCCGGCAGAATGGCAGTTGATGTTCTCTGTCATGGTTGTTTTCAAGGGAGCATGAATAAAGAACAGATCCCTATAGAGGGCTGTGGGGTTTCTTTCTCCTCCGGGGGTCTTTTGTGCACTCATGTTGTCTCACTGTTTCTCTTTTTCTCCTCTCATCTATTAGTCTTCCAGGGATTGATAAGTGTTGCATTAATACCATTAGTTGTTGTCTTGGACAGCAGTACTAGTTTAGGTTGGTGAATCATTGGGCAATGGTGCTGTTTGGAATTGTAACCATCGGTTTGTGTTGTCTTTTTTTTCCTGCCACACTGTCCCACAAGTCTTCTGGCCAATTGTATTTTGGGGTGTTAGTTTCAAAAAGGGACTTTCCAGAAATGGTCCCCTAAACAAACCTTACTGTTTTATGGTGCCCTTCAGCTGTTGCATGGACTGGATTATTTTGCCTGTTGTTTTAGTTCTGTTTAGTTCTGTTTTGAGGTTTGAGGGTTACAGTGATTGTCTTAGTGACGGGATAAGTAATGCTAAACTTTGTCCAGTTGATTAGAAGTTCGTACCTGTTTTCTTCTGGGTGGTACTTGATTGTGGATGAGCCACAAAAAGACATTTTTTTGTTTTAATTGAAGAAATTATTTTTAATCTATTGTTAGAGTCACAGGTTTACATAAAAATAATTTAAAAATAAAAGGAAAGGAATTGCAAAAAAGGAACTGCCCTGAATAAGCCATTTCACATAACAGATGTTTACATTTAGTCCGCAACACACAATAATTACTGAATTTACAAAAATAAACTGTTTAGGTTTAATTTTACATTACATTATATTTTTTATGTTGTTACCTGGATGATCAACAACTGTTTTTACACTGTAAAAAAGGTTGCTGTCTGCCATATGATCTGTTTTCAATATTAGTTCATTGGGACCTATAGTCGTTCTGTATTGCAGCTGCTGCAGTTACATTTAAACGAAGTGCACTTACTGACAGCATAACCTTATTCCTGTCTAACAGTCCTCAATGGCAGGAGATGACTGAGGATCCTGCCTTGGCTTGTTAGGTGTGCACTGCCAGAAGCTCCCTGACTGCACTGGGTTTGGCCCTCTGTAAATTACTCCATGTCCCCTCAGGCAACCCAAACTCATGTATCAAGTCCCGCTATTTTACTCGCTGTAGCTGTAAAACACTGTACAGAGAGCATTTATTAGAAGCACATATTGCAGACTTCCTGTTACAAACAGTTTTTTACAGCACTGATTTGCACTGTGTTCACACTGGACGCACACTTGTGCACTGAAAACGTTAATTCTGTTCATCACCTCGAAATTTTGGACTGTGGTGAGCTCAGGGCTAGAGTTAAGAGAGTTGAACGAAAGCTAGATTTGTATGTAGTTATTATTGGATTTTCTTTCCCACCATTTTTCTCAACCACAAAACATGTAAGTGGTGCTTTCTCATGCAGAACTCTCTGCCACAGTGCTACAGTATTGTGGGTGGTTGCCAGGTTGTTGCTAAGATGTTTCAGGTGTTTAAATGGTTTCATTTTTCTAAAATGTAGTGTTTAGGGATTTTAATTTAAAGTGATACAGACAACTAATGTTTTAAGCTTTTTTGTACATACCTTCACTTTCACCAGAATTCTGTTGGTCTAAAATCTTGAGCTTTGTGGTTGTTAGCTAGTTAGTGATAAAGCTGATGCTTTGGATTAATGGTTAAATTGCAAAGAAATGTTAAGCCTCTGTGCTGAAAGAGGCTCATTTTAGCTGCTGTAAGTGAATGTGTTCTGAGGTATCAGTTAAGCTGTGTGTAAATCATAGTGAATGGGAACATGCTGATCGTGAACCTTTCAAGATGTGCTCAACAGTGTCAAACTGGTTTTGTGCTGCTTTGTGTTTAGATCTCACTCAGAATGCGGTTTAACAGAATTGGGTTAAATCTGAGAAGAATGAAACTTGTTGTTCTGGTCTTCTCTCAGCATTGAGTTGCAATTTGATTCAGCAGTGATCTTGCTAATGTTTCACTACTTCTTTTGTCTACATGTAGTCCAGTGATTAAGATTATTTTACATTTATACGTTCTAGTAACTGCAAGTAACTTTGCAACTGCATATCAACAAACTCAGTAATTTGCAATTACGTGTCAACTAACTCTTCAGTATAAGTAGACTGTTAGGTTAGGCTTAGTGAATAAGTTGATATGACCTTAAATAAAGTTAGTATACACATAAGTATATTTTGTATACACAAAGTTAGTTATAATCAGTGGAATGTCTGTTGCGGGACCATCTAAAGAAGCTGTTAGCAGATATTAAGCAGACAGTCTACTAACACTCTAATGACTAGTAGTTGACACGACGGTGCAGTTACTCATAGTTAGCAGAATATCTAAAGTGGACTAGCATATTCAAATAAATCAAAGTGTTACTGTGGTTAAACGCAGAGATGCAGGGATATATTTTGGGCTGCTAGGCATTAAGAGCTTATTATTGCTGATTCTGATAATTTTCACTGATGTAAAGCATCAGCTGGCATAACTAGCTAATATATGAATGTAATAAAAGAATGTTTGTTTGCGTGTCCCTTTAAGTAATATACAGGTGTTGCTTTGTTTTTGTTAATGTTTTTGCTTATTTTAGGAACCTTGACCAGAATGTAGAAAATGACGAATGTTACTTGCAGCACATGATTCAGATTAAACTGAGCCCAAACATCACGTGCTAAGATCTTGAAATAATCCTCCCTGAGTGACAAAACATGCTAATTTGACAAAAACACTGTATCTTTGAGTCATGCACACTGATACTTGAAACAGGTTCTGGTCTTACGTTCACATTACAACAAATAAAGGTGCAAACAAATATCACCATAAGTAATTGGCTCTAGTCCCAAAAATGGTATCAGTAATATTTTTCTAGTTACCTGAGAAAAAAATGTATTGGGTACCAGCATATTGAGCTCTAGGTAAACATTTGTCTGGCAACGATTTATAATGTTGCTAATTTCATGTTCTGAAAAAATTAATTAGTTCATGCCTCAGGTTCGTTTGTTTATAGGCCACACATACACTAAAGTGTTCACTACCACACACACCAGACTCAGATCCAGTGACAGTCATGCACTATTGATTGAGAACTTTCCTTTGGGCCACACACACAAGCCTTCCATT
>JAZGTK010017198.1:0-12377 GCA_036877625.1 Ambastaia sidthimunki
GTGTGTATGTGTGTGTGGAGAGAGTATGTGTGTGTGTGTGTGTGTAGAGATGAGATGGATGTGGCAGGAGCAGGGGGTGAGAGGGGAGATGGTTTGGAATGTGTTATTGGATAGTGTGGAAATGACTTGCTCTCCATGATAGCAGCAATAAGCTCTTTTCCTCCTCCTCTTTCTCTCCTCTCATTTCCTCTCCTCTGTTCTCCTCCTCTCCTCATCTCCCCTCATTTTCTCTCCTCTTTTCTCTCCTCTTCTCTCCTCTCATGCATGATGGCTGCAAGTGACAAGAGCTTCTTTCTTTCACTGTTTGTCAGAATCGTCACTCTCGGTAGCGAGTGAATTGTGTGATGATTTGAGCAGTGTGCGTGTGTGTGTGTTTTTGGGGGGGCGGTTCTATTCAGATTGGGGGGTTTCTCAGTCTGTGCCCACCACGACAGTAGCAGACTTCTTGTACACTACCAGCTGTTGCAAAACCTGCAGCGATTCTCCCGTTCTTTCTGTCATTCTCACGCTAAAGCTTCTCCAATCACATCCGCGTCTCTTTTCACTGTGTGCAAACAGTCGCTGACTGACACAGAGCTGAAATTATGGGGAAAAAATTGACAATTTGTAACAAGGAGAGCGATTGTTTGGTGTTTTTTGAATATAAATATATCATGACAAGATGATTAAGAATATGGTTAGTTTCTCCATGATTGTACCCCTTGAGTTTCATAACTTCAAAACAAAATAGACACTGTGTCTTATAGTAAGAAGTGTATAAAACCCATTTTTCACAAAGCTGCAATGATTTGCTGTCAGTAATTGATAACAGTATGATTGTTGTTTCATACATATTTATTTATTATAGAATATATTTTTAAAGCATCATTTTATAACTTTACTTGTTCTAAATCATTACACAGATTTTACAGTGCTAAAAAAACTTATTAAACTTACTAAACCTATTGCTTTAGCTGAGGACTCACAAAATGCTTTTTTCTGCCCCAATGGACTTTATATCGCATGCATAAATAGCAGCAGTTTTAGAAACGATGTAATATTGAATAATTCATGTTAAAAATATGTACAGTAACATAGTTGAATGCATTTGGATATGAAAAAACTCTGTTTTATTAAGCACGAACATATTGATGACAAAGCATGTCCCATGACTTTAATAACAGTTACACAAAAAGCAAAAGTGATGTTAAAAGACTCACTTTGTGAAAAAGCACTGAAGGCTTTAGCAGATGCTGGTGGAGAATGTAAATGAATTCTTTTCTTTTCACAAGGCAACCTGTGTTTTGTTTTCAGTTGTTTGTTCGTGTGGTGATGTCAGTCTTCCTGGCAGGCGAGAGAAAGTTCAGTGAAGAAATTATTCTTTATATCTGACTCTATAAAGAAATGCAGGAGTTACAGGGTCAAATGTCACATGAGCTGGTTGCTCCTTGATTTTGCATATTGGCACATGACATCTCAACTCTCTGTTGTATCATGTTCAGAAGATAACATAAGAAACAAAAATACAACGCTTGCGTTTGCTGTGCAGGTGTACAATTATCAACAGGGAAGATCATTTACTGTTGTACACACCTGTCTTTGCAAAAGCTAAACAGGATTTATTAAATGTATAATGTAGTATGTTTTGTTTTTGCTTTAAGCGATTAGAATGAACTAATCTCCCTAAATGTCACTGTTTGTGTGATGTCATACATCTGTATCTCCAGAAAGTTCTGCCTGAAACAAGTCAGAGATCTTCTTTCAATTGATGTTCTATTGCAACTAGCAAGTAGAAAATTCAGACTTTCCTCAAACATTTTGGTTAATAGTAGTGTGACACACACACACACACACACACACTAACTCTCCGCCCACCCATATACTCATACACACATACGGTACAAATCTATTGGTTTCTCTTATATTTGTACCCTGAGCTCAACTGCTCCACTGCACATTACCAATAAATATCAAACACCATCGCAAAACAGACAATGAGAAGCAGACTGGACGGGTTTGGACTGAAAAATAAAGAGAATAAGAGGCCTTGGAGATCGTCAGTTGAAGGAGGAGAAGAAGAAATGGAGGAGGGGTGGGGATTTGATCAGCAGGATGGAGGGATGTGCCTTCAGAGAGGAAATAAATGGATTTATTTTTCACAGTTGTCAAATATCCAATGCATAAATTATGGCTGCGTTAAGGGTACAGCTAATAACTCACTGCAAACATAAAAAAACATTTAGTTAGATGACAGTTTAGTTAATTCCAGGATCTTTGGTCATAATTGTTTCATTATTTTATAGGAGACGGGACGTGTTTTGGTCAGCAGGGATTTTCGGTGAGATTCAGAATCTCTGTTTTCAAAAGCATCTCTCTTTTGAATGCTCTGGCCATCTGACGTTTTCTCCGCACTAATATCTTTTTGAATAGGTGGAAATATGCGCTAGCCGCTCGTGTGTCTAGCCGCCGAGATGATTGCAAATTAATTTGAGGTGCCTGTCACACAAAGATGCAGGAACGGTGGGGGCGGGGAGAAATGATGCCCTGGGTTTTTTAAAGCACATTTGTATTCAAGTCATGGAGGAGAAGAGAGAACAGAATAAGAGAAGGCGGCTACCTTAGCGTGACAGACATTAGGAGGAGGCTAGTCAGATAAGCATGACAGGCGCTAGCAGAATGCCAAACGCGTGGTTCAGGTCGAGTGTTGATGTCATGACGGACGGCTCGCTGATGTAAAGTGCAGCAAATCTGGTCGTAACATTGTGTCAGAACGCTGATGTAAATAATTCAAACACGACGGGATGCTGTCCCGTCGAGAGACTCGTCAGTTATATAACACATATTTGGCTTGTGCAATACACATAAAGTAACATGCTCAAACACACTCTTCACAGCGAGAACTCAGAACTGGTAGACGCATGTGTTGAAGAGATCACAGAAATGCATTATGGGGGATCTGAGAGTTATCGGGTATATGTGTCTGAGCTCAGTATGAGAAATGGCAATAGAAATGTCATTTGCTGTGGTTTGGAAATCTTGGTCCCAATATCCTCAACCTTCCAACCAGTATTCTGCCTCTGCACCCCCACACACCCCTCCACAGCTTCCTGTAAATCACAGCTTTCACTCCGCTCCACTAGTGACACAAGACATGCTCACATCCTCCAGCAAGCGATTACATCAGAAATACACACACACACACACACACACACTGGGAGCATCAAATCTCTCTGTCTGTCTCTCTACCTGTCTTACTCATTTTCTCTGTCTTCTCACATCTCTTTCCCTCTCTGTTTGTTTTCCTCCCTGTCTCACTTTCATTGTCTTTCCCTGCCTCATTCTCTCTATATTTCCCTTCCTGTCTTACTCTAAATCTCTCTATTTTCCTCCATGTCTCACTCTCATTCTGTCTTTATTTCCCTCTCTGCCTCTCTCTCTGTCTCTCACGGTTTTACCTCTCTGTCTTTCTCTTCTCCGTCCCTGTCTCACTGTCTCCCTCGCCCACACCGGACTCATCATTGATGCGTTTAGCAGCACCTCTGAGCAAGAGACGCAGGCCATCGATTGGCTGCGTAATCGACATGGATTTTTGCCTAAAGTGGTGAAAAATATGCCACGGCTGTAGCCAAGCAAAGTCTTCAGGCTTCTCCAGCCGGGAAGGAAAGAGACCCAGCAGTTCTATAATTGATATGGAGATCAATGTTCTATCTCTGTACAGCTTTCACTGAGCGAGTCAGTCAACCGTGTGGCTTGTGACTTCTGTCATTATGACGCGATGGAAAGATGATGAGTGTGTGTGTAAAGGACATGGCTGATCACTGTATAATGTGAGGCTTTGTTTGTGATCTGGGGTTTGTGATCTGGGGTTTGTGATCTGGGGTTTGTGATCTGGGGTTTGTGATCTGGGGTTTGTGATCTGGGGTTTATAATCTGGGGTTTGTGATCTGGGGTTTGTGATCTGGGGTTTATAATCTGGGGTTTGTGATCTGGGGTTTGTGATCTGGGGTTTATGATCTGGGGTTTATAATCTGGGGTTCGTGTTGACAGCTTTTGGACCGGCAGAAGACTTTACCCCATCCATTCTGAACAAACACTAATTTACCTAGCACTTATTTACTTCGTAGCAAGGACTGCTAGACGAATATTACGTCACCTAATTAATATTCATGAGCTGATAAGGTTTAAAAGCCCCCCATCACTTTTCAGATTATTTGTATGCTGTTGTTAAAGCTTTTGGGAAGAGGAATTCATTAAGAATTGTGGTCACTGATAACAGTTTATTTGCATACACTGACTGTTGTTTAAGCACTGATTCACTACAATTATGCAAATCTAAAAAATGCCCCAAAACATTAGCTCTGAAAGTGCTTGTGTGCTGCTGTCCCCCATTTGCAGTTCTGAGTGCTGGATTGGAGAGAATGCAACAGATAATGTGATCTTGCATCCTGTACTGGGACAAACAGTATCACATCACCACTATAGAGAACGTTAGCCATTGTTCTGAAAACGTTCCCTTTTAAATGTGTAGTTGACTGTGTAGCACAAGCTCGGCGGTCAGTGGATAAGACTCGTGTTTTTGTGCTGATAATACAGTGTGCAAGCTCAGTGTAACTGTTTTATTAATTTACTGATGTTCATACCCGCCTCTGTTTGTTTTTTTCTCTCTCTGTGTATCCGTAATAACTCCACCATCTGTCTCAGAAACTGTAAAAGTCATTCAGGTCCAGTTTCAGGAGAAACTAGCCTTGTCCTGACTGTCTGCCACCTGCCCATTAAAACCAGTGGCCCTCTGTTACAAGTGAGACAGGCAGCATTGGCTGCCATATTGGCTCAAATCACTGCCAATCCACCTGGAGCCATTTTGGCTCCCTTTACTCTGGTTAGACTAGAATATCCAAACACAAGCAATCAAATCCAGAGGTCTTGGATATTACTGCTCAGTTCTTTGCACTGATTGGCTGAGGGCTCCCTCAAGGGCCAGTGACATCAGGTGATTGGAGGTGGAGTGTTGTCTTGGCTCCGGTCTCGGTGGCTAAAGCTGCAACCATTTTGGAACCTGTTTTGGAAAGACCAGCAAAAGGCTGCAGTGAACATTCAGATGTCTGTGCTGAACAGAGCAAAACTAACAGTGCAGTTTGGATAGTTTACCCTTTAGACCCCCAGTGTGTGTGTGTTTGTGTGTGTGAGTAACCATATATTGGGGACTAATTTGTACCCAAAACCTGACAAATCTGAGCAAAACCTCCTTTTGGGATGTCCTTATTTGTAAAAACAAATAATTTATTTTTTATTTGTATAAAAATATAATAAATTAACGCAATTGTAAAAATGCAGATAATATTGTTAAATGCAGGTTATATTGTTTTTAACTAACTGGGTATAAAAGCAACAGAAGTGTATGGAATGTCACCATTTAGATAAGTAAATGTGTGTGTGTGTGTGTGTGTGTGTGTGTACCACTCTTTTCTGCCAAATCAGCTAAACAAGCTCATTTCAAGCAGAAAAAGAAACAAGGACCTTGTGTTTCCTAGAAGGGGAAAGACAGAAAAAATAGTTTACTGGTTTTGTGAGAAAACGAGAGATCACTTATCTTCTCAGCTCATCATCTGGCTGGACTGTGAAGAGTGCTGTTGCCATGGTGTCACGTTTCTGTGGACAGTCAGTAATGATGAGGGATGTGGCAACATCTTCACCTTCTGAACCTGCAACATCTCTCCTCTGTCCTTCTAAATCTCACCCTTCTTCGCTTAAAAGACAACACTACCTCAAAACTGATTAACATTATCAATACATCATCTTCATCTCATTGCACATTTAATAAACTCATTTCAGGTTATTCAAAAGAATTTTTTTATACATTTTTATAATCTTTAATCAAAATATATTTTTTGTCAATATAACCGAGGCTGGCTGACAAAAATGCTATTAAACAGATTTTTGCATATTCTGAAGATTGCTGTGTGGTTGCTGGCTGACAGATGTCACACCAAATCTTTCATATTCAGTAACAAGAGTGACAACTGCATCATGAGCTGTGTGAACAGAACTGTGGTTCTGAATCGCTTCTCCTCTGTTCTCCTCATTCTTCTCTTTTATTCCACTCCCACTCTCCTCCATGTCTCTGTAACACTCATCTTCTCAACAGATACTTGATCACAATCAACAGATTGCTTTAGAAGTATCAAACACTCATCAGTTCACAATACATTACAGACAGAAGGAGAGAGGCTTGAGGTTAAAGGCTTCTCACAAACAGAACGTTTGTGTTTTTATAACAGAACAAAAGTCCTTCTGTATTCGTCACGGAATTTAACTCAGTGTTTTAGTTTTGGCTTGTGTTGACACTCGGTCAGTCGATACTAAAGTGTCTGGGTCAGTAATTTAGAGAGATAATTTTGCTATAAAGGTTCACGTCTTGTGAATATTTGAGCCTTCAGCCTAAGGACTTATATAACTTTCATAACATCTGGGATTAGCATTCAGTGTTCAGGATTTAGCGTTACAGGTTTAGTTTTAGTTTTTTGATTAAATGAGCGTTGCTGGTTTTTGAGAAAGAACTAATTGACAGATTTGTCAAATTTTGTGGTTGGTAGCATCAACTCTTCTTAACAATTTGACTTCAAGTCAGTCAGATGATCTTTTCCTGTTTATGTGGGCGGTACTTGACTATTTAATAAGCTACAAAGTGGACAAGACATTATGCCAATAGGCAAAATTCTGGCTACGTGATATTGTACGATCTGTGAGTAAAACAGAGTTTCTGAGGTGTCTCAACATTGCATCAGCCACAAACCACCCAGAAAGGACCATCTGTAAACCGTGTAATAATTCTTTCTACAGACCTAAATGAATCAGTATTAATGAATCAGTGTCTAGTGGAATGATTTACCCAAAAGAACATGTTTGAAGTTCACTTTAGTTGGTTTAGTATGATTCAGAAAGACTGTATTACGTTAGTCTTTCAAAGGGTTGTTTCATTATGATAAAATTACTTAGCCAGTCATGATCTCAAACTAAACCTGGACAGGTTAAACATATGCGTGATTATTTTGTGATGATGACTGTCTGACTGCACTGTATCCTACATGTTACACAGCCACTGTCAAAATAAATAACATCACATAGTGATAACTTGTTTTGTTATGTTGTTTTGTGACGTTAGAAGAATAACATCACAGTGCGATTCGAAAGACATGGAACTACTTATAATTGATGAAAGAACCGTCAGTTATATAGTTTAGCAGATATCAAATGTTTCACCACAAAATACTGCGATTGACCAATCAGAATTAATTTATAAATGAAATCAATTAAATCAGTTCAACTAATTCAACATACGATTTTTCGCTCTGTGTGTTGGTCATATCGGTTAAAGCGCCATTTTTACTTGCTGTGTTCAGCCACCGTGCCTCTGCTGTGGTGACAGAAATCCAATTTCAGCATGTCTCCAGGAAAGAATCCCTCCGGCTGACGAGAGCGATCGGAAGACCAGGAGAGGTGGTCTCCATCTCCCCTTGTTGTCCTCTCCCTCTATTTCTAGAGTTCGAGTTTTCTATAAAACTAAAGTCTTTTCTGTAGCAGGTCACTGCGGAGTGCTGATCATAAAGATGTACTGTGTGCTCTTTTGAAAGGAGAAGTTGCGGAGGCGGCTTGGTCCTGTTTTTATGAAATTTGATTCACATTAAATTCAAATTCTGAAGTGAATTTGATGTGAATGTAAAGCAAGCGAGAATTGATTTGAGCCTTATTGAGTTTCAGTCCCACTGAGATCATATTTATTGATAAGGAGCTTGTTGATTTCAGAACAAATCAAAATTGAATCAGAATAACAAAAGAAAATGACTGAGCGAGAAAGAGATTTTATACCTTCATGTTTGATGCTTTATTGCTGCACACAAGATATTACATTTAGGATTAGAAAATTGGAATTAGGAGATGATTGAAATGAATTCACACAACTGTCAATGTGAACACACAAATGAAATGTATTGAGATTACAAAGTTACTGGACTGTCTAATGAAGACTTTCCTCTGATGTTGCTGCGGCAGGGTGTGTGTTTTGCAGAAGCTTTAAAAACAAAACACACACACACACACCCTCCAATTAGCCACATAAACATGGAAGTGATACTGTCTGCTGTATTCATTTATCTATTGCCATAATTTTGCCACTCTGCTGGGGTGGATACAATTCTGTATTTTAGACAGCATCACTACCCTCCTCGTCCCACAGCACAAAAAATGATGCACATTTGATACGCTTTGGATCTTAGAAATGTGATTCTGAGAGGAAGAGAGAAAGAGAGGAAGGGAAAGAGAGAGAGAGAGAGTTGTAAATTTTCATCCTTAAAGGGACAGTTCACCCCTCAAATTAAAGATAGAAATACAAATTCTTTCTTAGTGTACTAACCTTCATTACATTCTAAACCCACATGACTTTCTTCTGTGGTATAAACTAAATGTCCTGGTTACTCTTAATGAAAGTGAATGGAGACTGGAGCTGTCAAGCTTGAGATAATGATGCAGAAATGCACCATCATAAAAATGGTCCATGTGGCTCATGTGTTGTGTTCTTCTGAATGATTGCTTTGTGTGAGAAACAGGCTAACATGTAATATTCATGAAATCTGCAGCAATATTACATAAGTGAACAAGTGGTTTATCATCAAATGCATTCAGAAGCTGTATGGACCACAATTAGGATACTTATTGTCACTTTGGATCTCAGTCCCCATTCACTTTCAATATATCTAAAAGAGTGGCCACGATATTCTTCAAAAATGCACTTTTTGTGTTCCACTGACCGCTTTTCAATTATGAGTGAACTGTCCCTTTAAGTCTGGCAATTGTTTTCTTTATGTGTGTGTGGTGGAGGTTGAATATGGGGTGAAGAGAAAGAGATGCTGTCTCTCTCTCTCTCTCTCTCTCTCTCTCTGCAGTGCTCTCATGACAGAGGTGACTCATCAGAGGCATGATGCTGTTCACTTCTACAGAAAGAGAGAGAGAAAGAAGGGATGTGGAGGAGAGAGAGCGATGAATTCAGGCAGTCTTGCTTGACTGCTAGCGTTTATTGGCTCATGGAAGCGTCAGGAAAGATGCTAATGGCACTTCTCCTGTGAATGAGAGCCACCGTGTGTGTCAGTCATGATTGCGTCCCAACCCCCTCGATTTTAAATACTTCACTCCTGTAAGCACACTTCTCAGGGAGCATTGCGCAGGAAATCTGAAAATAAGAAACTGGAAGTCGTTTTTTTATCTGCATCCCTTTTAAAAAGGAACCAGAGAGGTTGTCATTATTTACTGCCCTCATGTCACTCCAAACTCAACTCTGAATGTGGTTGATAATGGACAATTTTTAAAATGCACTTGTGTTGTTATCCGCTTGTGATCTGAAAGTCTAAATACCAGGTGTAAACACGGCCTTTAGCTCATATAGGTTTAAAAGGACATGAGGGTAGGTTAATAATATCATAATTTCCAGTTTTAAACTCACTGTTTTCTCGCTACGTAGCATCAATATACAGATTTATCGGAAACAATGTACTTTATGACATCATAATGTAGGTATACTGATCAAGAATCTGATTGGCCCTAATCATCGGCCTGTTTGTGAGGTCATTTGCAATGAAAACCCAAAGCCACATTCAGCCTTCATGCTGACGGATATTTAGGCAGACAGTCAGAGAGAATGGATTTCTGAAACACTTCTCAATGTAGCGTTTGCAGACAAATACCTATAAGACCTGTCTCCCATGGCAACAGTGGTATTATGTGCTCTGTGTGTGTGTGTGTGTGTGTGTATTTGTGTTTGTGTAAAGCACACTGGCTTGGCTATTATACTCAGGCAGTGTGAAGACCAGGTCTTTACAACTGCCACTCACCAGAGTCTTTTTATCAGCGAGCCGCACAGACTTACCTGCTACACCAGTTGGCCTTCGCTGAGAAAACTGTGTGTGTGTTGTTTCGTATCGAACACCGTGTATTCAGTGCATCAGACAGTGTGTGCCACCATTTAAAACATTTGAATTTGGCCAGTTGATATAAATGCATTTGCAAATTTATTTAGTATGCGTGTGTGTGTGAGTGTGTGTGTGCTGTAATAAAAGGCAGAAGTGCTTATGCTCAGTCTAGCTCGTCACATAAACATCTGCATGGCTATACTGGTGACCACTTCACTCCACACACACACACACTCTGTTCCAAAACATCTACCTCGCTGTCTACTGCCAACACAGGCAGCCTTCTCAGATAGCCTCCTAAATATCATGAAACGCACATTCATGATTGACATTTTTCTCGCCTCACCTGCCATTCTGGAATTATTTTAGCGGATCACAGTGCATTGTGGGATTGCCTCTCTGTGAAGGATATACATGGCTGCATGATTAACTTGCTTACCTGTCGAAACAGCGTTCGTGTCAGGAGTGTGTCTGCGATGCCTCTGCAGGCAACTCACAAGGTTTTGAAACGGTGTCATTCTTTTATGCGCTTGGCTAACTACCACTTGAGCAGAAATTCAACTCTGAATGTTGGGATGTGCACAGGTTTAATTTAGATGGATATAAATAATCATAATCACACAGGAAAAGCATAAGACAAACAGCTCTCGGGCTTTAGTGTCAAAGTGTGTGTGTGTATGTGTGTGTGTGTGTGAGAGAGAGAGAGAGAGAGAGAGAGAGAGAGAGAGAGAGAAAAGGTCATTAAATGACATTTCAGCACAGGTCTCTGCTAACACTAGCACCTCAAGTCTCTCTCAGTTTTATCTGATAGAGATTATTTCATTGTTGTGTGTGTGTTTGTGTGTGTGTTGTGATCCTTTTCATTCAATCAGCATTTGTGAAAATGCTGAGAAGAAAATGTGTAATTATGTGTGAAAGACACTGAGAGAGGGAAAGCTGAGAAGCTGCTATAGTAAAAAGTAGCATATAAACTTTCTAAAATACTTGACTGGTCGATCATTCTGCGTTTCTGTGGTAAAATGTTTTAATATAACTGACTATTAATATAACTGACTAAACTTAACTGTTGTCCATGGCAACCAGTCTCCCACACACACTTTAGTCTCGCTTAGTCTCTCTGTCTTAACATTCATGTTTGCATGCATGCATGTACACACACACATATGCACAAGGCCTGTCTTCACCCACTAACACACATACGCACACACATTATTTTCCTCCAACCCACACCACACATACACACGGTCCTGACAGCCCCTGAACACACACACACACACACCTTGGCTTGGATAAATAAAGGAAGACAAAGCATTTTTGAGAGCTCAGTGCAGTATGGCAGAACAATCAATATTGCTTCCACAGTAGCTGAAAAGCTCTCAGTTGTCTTCTTCTGTATTGGAGAATCAGCAGTCGACATCAAAGAAAGATGCTCCTTTATTCCCTTCTTTCTCTCTCTCTGGCTCACTCACTCTCACATGAAGATGGAAAAGTAAATAATTTTTCCTCACAAGTCGTTTAAACTCCGCAGGCTGTCGTTTTGCTGGCTGTCTCCCTCTATGCTAACAGAGAGAACAGTCAGAGTTTGGCTCTCCCACAGCGTCAGTCTCCTCTCAAACATATTTGAGTTCTTTAATATTCTACTCAATATTCTTCTGTATTTGAATTGAAGTCACACAAGTTCAATGACGGACGTACGGTTCTGCGTACCCAACCGATTTATCACCAGCTTCTGAACCCCACCGCCAAAATCCAAACTAATAAAGCATCTAAGGAGACACAACAAAACTGGTCTCAGCTTAAAGATCAATGGTTTGACAAACACAATGTTCTTTTCTGCTGTTAAAACAGGAAGCTAGACATTTACATATTGTAGGGCTCATTTCTTTGATTTAAATAGCCAATAGCCTTTTGTTTACAGCTTGTCACACTCTTGATTGGCTATTGATAGTTTTATTGCAGATGGTATTGTGGTGGGAACATTTCATTGGACAAACATTTCGACACGCCCCCATGCACAAAATGAGCCATCAACATTTTTGCTACATGGTTCTAGATGAGAACATGGCCAAAGGCCCAAAAGCCACAAAAGGGTCTTCTGGCCACCTAACCCGAACTACACACAGCCTCATTGTCCTTACAGACCCCCAAACACTAAAGCAAAAAGCAGGATGGATATTTCCTTCTCTGTTGTACAGTAATCTACAGAATCACACTCAGCAGTTAATCAGACATCATTAATAGAGACTGATCTTCTGTTAAGTATTGATTTGTGCTGTCTGGATAATGAAAAACAGCAGGCGGGTGCTGATCATGCTAATCTGGGCCATAAACCACAGCCCATAATCAGCCTCTCTAGACTGAAGGCCAGCCGATCTGGAGAAATCAGTGTGTACAGGTCATCACTACATGAGCTGTGTGTGAGTGTGTGTGTGTGTGTGT
>JAZGTK010017199.1:0-12376 GCA_036877625.1 Ambastaia sidthimunki
GGATCGCAGCTTCAAGAACTGGCCAATAGTAAACACCAGTTAATAGTCTTTAATTTGTGGAATCCTATAATTGCTGCTTATGTTTTTTTGGGATGAGGTGTCACTGTTTCTGGGAGCGTGTATGTGGTGTAAAGTTTTATATTTTTGACCTGGCAGGAATCTCTCTACAATATTGGGGAATAAGTTTGATCACGGAGCAGAAGCGATTGTTCCAGTGCTGTTCAACCTCATTCCTAACTGTGCCAAAGTGATGTCCACATCCGGCACAGCAGCCATACGGATCATCATACGGGTGAATACAGCTGCCGCTTCTGTTCTGTGTGGTTGGGCTCTGTCTGATGTTTCTGACGGTTTGATTTTGGCTTTTCTAGCACACTCATGTTCCTCGACTGATTCCTCTCATCACTGGGAACTGCACGTCCAAGTCTGTGGCTGTCAGGAGGTGAGACACAAAAAGTGATCAGAGCGATATTCGCAACGTTGCTTGATTTTTATATTGGCAACACAATTATTGTGAATACTGAACGCTCACCAGACCTGTGTGACTTCATTCTTTACTGAATTCTCTGTGTTATTCAGGCGCTGTTATGAGTTCTTGGATCTTCTGCTGCAGGAATGGCAGACACACTCTCTGGAGAGGTAAAACTTCCCTGCAGAACCTGCTGATGTTGACAGGTCAACACTGCACTGCTTAACTGTGTTCCACTGGTGTTGACAGGTCAACACTGCACTGCTTAACTGCGTTCCACTGGTGTTGACAGGTCAACACTGCAATGCCTAACTGTGTTCCACTGGTGTTGACCAGTCTATGCTGTACTGTTTCACTGTGTTCCACTGGTGTTGACAGGTCAACACTGGATTGCTTAATTGCATTCCGCTGGTGTTGACCAGTCTATGCTGTACTGCTTAACTGTGTTTCACTGGTATTGACAGGTCAACACTGCATTGCTTAACCCTGTTCTACTGGTGTTGACATGTTAACACTGTACTGACTGTGCTTTCCTGTGTGTCAGGCATGCAGCAGTCCTGGTGGAAAGTATTAAGAAGGGAATCAAAGATGCAGATTCAGAAGCTCGAGTGGAGGCCAGGAAGTGAGTTTTTCCCTCATGCACAGAACACGTGTTGTATTGAATTACATGTTTATTGCTTCTGTTGTGTCTTTCTGCCTCAGGGCCTACTGGGGGTTGCGGGCTCATTTCCCCAGGGAGGCGGAGACTTTGTATAACTCATTAGAATCGTCCTATCAGAAGACGCTTCAGCCGTGTCTAAAGAGCTCGGGCAGCGTGGCATCTCTCCCGCAGTCTGACCGTTCGTCCTCCAGCTCGCAAGAAAGCCTGAAGTAAAAACATTTCACTCAACCTCATAATATACAAGGAACCACAAGTCAACAGTGAAAATAAGAGTTTTGTGTTTGACTGACTGACTTTTTTGGTTTGTTTATCTCCTCTAGTCGTCCACTGTCAAAGTGGTCAGCAGCTCCGGGCAGAGGTGAGAGCTGGACATTAGTCACCATACAACATTATTTTTCTGTGTAATTATCTTCCATATTTCATCAAATAATGTACATAAATATTTATTGTTTTGTATTTTGTTTCGCTTCTTGTTTAGTTCCAGCAAGCTCAAAGTCATCAGGATCTCCAGGCTCTCTGCAGCGTTCCCGTAGCGACGTGGACGTCAATGCGGCTGCCGGGGCTAAAGCCAGACACGGCGGTCAGGCTGGAGGGGCGGGGCGAGTTACGACAGGCCTGGCCCCAGGGTCGTATGCATCGCTCGGTAGGCGCAATATGCAACTCGTGCATAAATTTGCAGAATTAATTGCCCTCCCTTGCACAGCACATTTTACTCCCCTCGCCACGCACAACATACACAATGCAGACTTGTGAAAAATTTAATTCTTCAGTTGTGTGTGTGTGTGTGTGTTGGCATGAGTGTGATTCTGTTGGGAGCGTGTGGTTGTGTTTCATTCTAACTCGGTTGCTGTGCTCCTCTCTCTCTATCTCTCTCTCTGTTCTCTCTCTCTCTTTCTCTCTCTTCTTTGGCTTAAGATGATGCCTCTGATAAGGATGGTAAGATCATCTGCCGTTTGCTCATCCATTCCTTACCTCATCTTCTTTGTATTTCTCTTCTTGCTTGTCCCACCTCCATCCACACCTTCTCTTAAACCTTCTATTGGTCTTTTCTTCTCATGTAGCTCACTCTTTCCTACAGTTTGTATTTAAAAACAGCCATCTGAAATGTATTGCAGCTCTGTATCTCTGGTCAATTATAGTGTTGAGAGTTGAAGACAACATGATTTGTAATTCGTAATCCGTTTTACATCTATAACAGTATTTTTGAGTTAAACTGCACGTAGAGAAGATTATATAGGGTGGGTAGCTGTAGGATGACAGGTTAAAACTTATTTGGCTATTGGTTAAAGGCAAGACAGTTAGGAAAGTTAAGAAAAAGGCAGTTCATGAGCAAGATTATAAGGACTACAATATTACAAACATTGATGAATCTGAATCAATATGCATTAAAAAAGTAAATGGGTGAAAACAGATTTGATTTCCCATTGATTTCAACAGATTCTGTTTTAGTTATTTCAAAGCTTTGATGTGTAATAGGAAACCCAATCCTCTTATACACAGTGGGTGGAGCTGTTTGTGTGTGGTGCAGGGCTGCTGCCCTCTGCAGGTGACTGGTGGTACTGCAAGAATGTGATTCATAATGTGCCAGTGGCTTTCAGCTTGTGATTGTGTCCAGTTGAATTGCTTCATTAACAGTCTCCTTTACTGATCTCCTACTCTTTTCATACTGTTTCCATTTTCTGTTCATTGTAATTCAACCATTAATTCTTTCACAGGCCTAGCTCTGTTTACTGTCAGTGTCTGAGTGTGTGGGCCAGCATTGTATGAGATGCAAGAAAATCCCTTTTAATTCATACAACTCGATTGACCTGTTTGTCTTTAGGGCGATTAAGAACTAAGCAGACTTTATCTACGGCGTCTAGTGTGGGGAGCAGTAAGGTTGACTCGAGGGGACGGACCCGATCAAAGATGGCATCCCAGTCACAACGTAAGTACCTACGCATACACATAAACATGCTTGCACATTAGCTAGTTAAAGTTGCAGTAAGCCATTTTTGAAAAGTGTATCGGGCCGAGAACTGACACTTGTTGCCGTAAAGGCTGTGTCTACTACTAATGGGGAGGAGATAAAGCTCCTGTCATCTTTGCTTGTTTGTTTGTTTATTTGCTTTATTTTTTTCGTTCGCTTCAGCTATGATAATGAGATGTGGGGCAGAGCTATCAAAACAGGGGCGAGATCTTTTGGAGTAGGGGTGCATTTGTTTTGGTGATTTCAAAAATCAGTAGTGTTTACCAGAAATCGCTTACTGCACCTTTAAAGGATATATAACAGCACAGAACATGAAGTTTAGGATGTAAGAAAACGTATACATTGTTAACCAATTAAAACAGAATTTCCTAGAAAACAATTAAAGTGACGGCTGCTAGATATAATGCTTACTTGATAAATGTAGGGTCACAGTGCATCGTGATTGTAAACTCCACATCCCTGGTAGCACGTGTCCTAACACGCATTGTGTAGTGCATGTGTGTGTTTGAGATGATCAGAAGTCCAACCCACAGCTCCTCCAACTGTTTCTGTGCCTTTAGGTTCTGACGATTCTGATTGCACACCAGGTACCCTCGTCCGACATGTTGGCGAGTGTGTTAGTTCATGCAATCGTGTGTTTGAGTTTGTGTGTCTTCAGTGCCTTGCATGTTGTGTGGTTTTCACATGGGTGTGACGCTATCGGTCCATTTCTGCCTGTAGACGTTTAAATACAAATACTGAGACACATCAGTTCAGCCGCGGGCCTGGAGTGTTGATAAAACGTTGAGTTGAAGCAGTGGTGGGAACTATTGTGATGTTTTTCATCTGTTTTGTGCCTTCATGGTGACTGTGGATTAAAGTCAGAATGCAGAGCTATTGCAGGGCTTCTTGAATCTATGTGCGCGTCCAAAACTGCTGTTTTCATTTGCAGGCTGATGTTGTTATTCATTCGTACAGTGTGTGTGTGTGTCAACACATTTACTGCATGTTTTTTACCCCATAATGCATTGTGTCCGTTTAATATGCTGTTCCTACTCCCAACCAATGGGTCACTTGGCCCCGCCCCTGCTCTCTAATACTTCCCCCTCATTGGCTCAGGATCACAGTCTGCTACCCCTGTTGGTGGTAAGATTTTCAACATATTTCATCTGTCTTCCATTTTTTTGGTCCAATCTCTCCCATTCTGTGGACTTCCGCCCTCTAGTCTTTCCTTTTCTTGGTGGAGTGAGACACGTTTTTTCCCATCAGCCCCCACTGTCCACACTGCACGGTGGGTGTGTAACTTGGATGCTCACTCTGGATGCCCCAATGTTTGTTTTCATTTTTCAAACCTGTGCGCAATTCATGCACAAAAATTTGAGTGAGGAATTCGAAAGATTTGGTAGTTGGCGTGTCACAGTGCAGCGTGGGCGTGTTTATCTGTGTTTAGGTAGTCTGTAGTCATAGCAACATTTTCGCTTGTTTACAATAAATACTTCATTCTTCCCTTTTGGTTTCGGCACAATCAGAATCACAACACTAGCACTTTTATTTTCACAATGTCTGTCTGTGTGGTTGTTATGTTTGTGTGGTGTAGCTGTATACTGAATCAGTATAAATGACAGCCTAGCTTTGAGAGTCAATGATGTTTTGGTTTGGTGGACAGTAATATCTGTTTTTGTTATTTACTTTGTATTTAAAAAGGTTTTTTTGTGTGCATCAGAGTTGCGCGTCCTTCAGAACTGAATTAAGAATGTGTTTAAAATTCCAAATCAATTCCTGAATTTAAATAAAGGTATCAAACAGGAAGCAGAGCTGTATTCATATAAAATTCAAAAGATTTTCATTAACTACTGTTAGGTTATTTTTGATACATTTTTAGCTAAATACAGGTGATTATTACAATTTAGTGTATTTCAATTGTCTCATTCTAATTCCTAAATTCTGATTTTGCTCAATCCTGGTGTACATATAAAATGTTTTTAATGCTTTATCATTCTCACTGTCTATTTGTTCCTGTTCTGTGTATTTACAGCGGGTTCTCGCTCGGGTTCTCCAGGTCGGGTGTTGACCAGCACAGCACTGAGCACGCTCAGTACAGGAGCGCAGCGTGTTAGCGCAGCTCCCGGCTCTCAGCGTCGTAGCCGGATCCCTCGCAGTCAGGGGTGCAGCCGAGACTCCAGCCCCACACGTCTTTCTGTTGGTGAGCATGGTCCACATCTCCTCAGCTCTCTGTTTTCTGACTGATGAGTAAATATCTTCAACAGCATGGGTTTTCATCAAGTCTGTAGGATAGTAAGATGTTTCCATCACTTGTTGTGGTGTTGCACGTTGACCTCAAAACTGCTGGTCATTTTAGGCCTTCACATAAATATGGGTTACCCCAAGCAGTTCTAAAGTCATTCTTACCAAAATCGAAATGTTCTCTTTCAATCAAAGCTCCATCAAACATCAGCCACATCTACAATGGATCGAAAGGAGGTATGTTGTCCGTCTTCAACACGGCCACCCAATTACAGTTATCCATGTGCTTGTCTGAGCTGGGGCTGTCATCCTAATGGGTTTTCATGCTGAAGATTGTGTTCTGTGTAACACACTGCTTTGGGAAAGCAGAAGATGCTGTCGCATTAACCCTGCTGGGTCTTTCCTTGTTTAATGTGATGTTAAAACCCACAGCTTTGTGCTGCTTTTTGCAAAACCGAATGAAGTCCATCTCACGAATGCAGATGAATGTTGGTTAAAAGACAGGTTATAAGAGCAAAATCCAGTCCTGCTGTCTCTCATGTATTAACATTAACCCTTTCATTTCTGTCCCTGCAATAGTCCTTTCCTGTCTGTGAATGGCTGCTCATTTCTAATCAATTGCTTCATATTCATGCATGACACTTAGAAGTTAGTACAAATATTAATATTGACATGCTGTCTGTCTTCCAGTTTCTGTGAGGTTCCTCTGGGTTAGGTATTAAGCCCCATGATGTTGTTGTTTCATTGGTAAAACATACTTGATGTAATGGTTGTGGCCTTTTCATGTTCACCCTGCTTTTTCTGTCTATTATACCTTCCAAAATATACCTTCCCGTTTTCCTATATCTTTCTTCTCTATGCTCTTTTCTTGGTGTGTTTCCCTGTCTTGGGGGTGGGTCAGTGAGGGGTAGTCGTATACCACGGCCTAGCGTGAGTCAGGGCTGCAGTCGCGAGGCCAGCCGAGAGAGCAGCAGAGACACCAGCCCTGTGCGTTCCTTCACGCCACTTGGTGAGTAGCCATAGTAACCATTTCATCTACCAGGACCAATCAAGTTCAGCTTTAGCAGCGGTTTAGATGGTTAAGCAAGATCACGCTATGTTGAAAAGCGATAAATGTCCTCATTCGTTTAATTTGAAGCCGAAGGGCAAGCTTATGAACATTTGCTAATTTCGCTCATTGCTGGTCTCGGTTTGCTTAGAAATGTTTGCAGCTACCAAATTGGAACGTTTGTGCAGAAGCATTGCTAGCACAGTAGCATTGCTAACATTAGCAATTTTTTTCCATTGTTCAGCTTCAGTAAGAAGGGTTCTTCTGGCCTGGTTTGTTTTGCCTCATTTCACATTGTGAACGTTGCTGATGGCTGCTGACAAGCTTTGTTTAAGGTGGTCCTTAAATTCAGCACAACTGAGAAAAAGCTCTAAACACCAAAACCTCAAGGAATATTAAAAATAGCGATTTGTGGAAATGAACATGACCCAGTTTCCTTTATTAATATAAATTTGTTGCTTTTTTGTAAAAGATTTATTGATGTGTGTGGGGAAAAAAAGTTTTTTTTCTAAGAATAAAAACATTTTATCTTTTGCATTCCTTACATTCTGAAAACATTATGTAAATAACTTTTTTGTTCTTTTTTACCTGTTGCCAAGCTTCACTTTCATGAAACTGAGCGGTTTTATTAAACTAAACAAAAAATGCCACTAATAGAGAGAGTTTCTAATAGGTCTCAGTTTGGCAAATAAGCTGTAATGTTGCTTTATATGTACGTCATTCTTATTGGATTTTTCACATTTATTTTGAGTGACCCAAACTCCAAAGTGGGATGAGGAATCTGACATTTAGGGAAGAGACCAGCTGCCAGCGTCACATCCTTGATTCATTTAAAGTTCACTCTCAATATTTAAAAGTGTTGTTGGAGAGCTGCCCAGCTAAAAGTGGAATTTTCCTGCTTTTACGCAGCTCATAAGCAGAACTGGACTCGAACCTTTGAGCACTGACACTCCGAGTGTGTGTGTGTGTCACAGTGGTGCATGTGTGTGGTTGGTGATGGCACATTCTTACTAATTAGGAGTTTGGTGACCTTTAACACTGGCCTGGTTATTTATATGTGTGTGAGCTTGTGTGCATTCCTGTGTGTGTGTGTTGCAGCATCCCGGCACTATTCGCGCTCAACCGGTGCTCTTCACGCCCCAGACGCCTTCGGGGCGGCAGGTGAACTGTTTTCCCCAGCCAGCACGGGCCTCTTTAAAACCCTTTTGTTTAAAGTCATTGTCACGTTTAATTTGTTTCATGTCATCTTTCTGATTCTTTCAGTTCAGCTTTCATTGGACCTGCATGCTTTTAGTCGTCATAACAACCATTTTTCTCATTACCTCTATAACAAATGTGCCGGTGTTAGACGTTATAACAGTCAAGTTAAAATTGAATGTTGGCAGCAACAAGTTTAAGTATTTTAAAGGTGCATTTTGTATTTTTTAACTAAAGAATTTTGTACTTTATGGACTATGTAAGTAAGTATGAACACTGTTATCAGTACTGTACTAATGCTGTTTTATGTTTTATTTCACATGGAGCGTGTTACCTCTTGGTAGCTGCCATTTTGAGATCACATGACTAGCCGAGTCGTACTTGCTTCTGTAACTCTGCAGAAAGAAAGCAAATACAGGAAACTTGAAGCTTTTTGCTGTCAACTTATGTAGATTCATTTGTGGAACACCATCTTTTGCATTGACACCTAATCGTGTTTTATCTTCAGTTTAACCCAAGTATTTGTTTTTTTGCAGTGTTCTTGTGTAATTGTTTGTGTGGATTGTGGTTATGTTTTCTTAATGTTTCTGATGTCAACATATGTGCGTTTTTCATTGTCCAGCGTGGATTTGTGTATTATTGGTGGTTGAGTTACAGTTTTGGTTTAAGTACGTTACTGAATGTTGCTTAAGATCGGTGCACGCAGCTTTTTAATCCCGACATGTTAGATGTTCCGTCTGCATGCGTGTTAAAGGTGTGACGTGTGTTGTAGGTTCTGGGTTGGGAATGTCTCAGTCCAGTCGTCTCTCGTCCTCAGTGAGCGCCATGAGAGTGTTGAACACGGGGTCAGACGTGGAAGAAGCTCTCGCTGATGCTCTGGTAAATAAATGTTCAGTCACGCAGGAACGTAACCGTCATTCATCTGCAATCCTCATGCGTTTATCACGTACACACTGGAGAATCTGTAAGATACATTTACATTTATGCATTTAGCAAACGCTTTAAAGAGACTTACAGTAAGTATTTGTATACAAGTATATACACGTACATGTTCCTTGGGAATCAAACCCACAACCTCTAACAATTGAGCTACAGGAATACGAGACAGTTCCTCAATTTCATTTTTTCACAGTTTAAATTAAATTTATTATTCTTTGAAGTACATCAGTGTGGTAATTAATCAGTTTTATCACTACAAATATCAAAATACTTTGCTAATATTGTGTTTTTTTTATTCTTTGAAGTGCCTTGGAGGACCATATAAATATTATGATGATGAATTTAGCATTAATAATAATATGATATAAAATTATTGTGATAATACCACAGATTTTTGGACTTGTGTAATATGATATTAAAGTGACATTTTAATGATCTTCTGACATCTTGCAGATTTGGCGTGTGCTAACTAAACTTATGACCAGAACTACACTGACATAACAGTAACTAATCATGTAACTGTTGTATTATGTGCTAAACCGTCTGTCTTTAACTCATGCTTTAACCTCTGGCTTTATCAATGCTGCCAGCTGTTGGGAGATATGCGGGGAAAGGTTAGTATGTTTGGCTTTCTGTCTGCTCGTCTTGTCTCTGTATTAACCTTAATCTTAAATTTCCCTAAAATGTCTGTTGTTGGTTTTTATTCATAGCTTGTTAGCTGACAAGCTAATTTGTTTTTTGTCATTTCTTGTTTTCATAAGCAGAAGAAACCAGCTCGGCGACGCTACGACAATTATGGGATGTACTCGGACGATGATGCAAACAGTGACGCGTCCAGCGCGTGCTCCGAGCGTTCCTACAGTTCCCGGAACGGCAGCATTCCAACGTATATGCGGCAAACAGAGGATGTGGCTGAAGTTCTTAACCGGTGCGCCTCTGCCAACTGGTCTGAGAGGAAAGAGGGGCTGATGGGATTGCAGGGGTTACTGAAGAATCAACGCACTCTCAGGTTACACATGCAAACACACACATTTGTTTCTGTTCTGTCTCTGTGGATTTTTTAGTATATTAGAATTTTTAGAGTATTGCTATGTCTAATGTGAGTATTAAACTTTGGTGCAGTTTGCACTGAAATGTACTAATTTTCTTAAGATATGTCAAATGTAGTTTTTTAAAAAATAATTTTGAATTTCAGCATAACCATATGGTCATATTGGCTGAATTTTGGCCCAAAAAGTTTGTGTTTAATGAGTTTATTTCTGTTCGTTTTAGCCGAGTTGAGCTGAAGAGGTTGTGTGAAATTTTCACCAGGATGTTTGCAGACCCACACAGCAAGGTACCATCGCATGCTGCTTTCAAACACGCTCCAGCGCATGCTTACAAACACACGCTGCAGACATGCATCAGCATGAGCCCTTACATCACACGGATCTGCCTGACTGTATTGGATTCTGCCTCACTCACAGCACTTTTCCCGCCACACACACACAAACAGATTTACACACTCAGACACGTGCTGTGACCACTAACTCGGGTTAAGGACCGTGGCTAATCGCATGGTTGGGTTTGAGTGGATTCTGGTTGCCGGTCGGTTCGCTCATCTTTTCTCCGCTGCTGCAACGGTGCCCCAGAATTCTTCCGTAGCTTTCCTCTCTTTCTTGCTTGCACTCTTGCACACACATACTGGGACTGTCACAATTCCCTGAAATTCTGTCACAATTCCCTAAACAAATCTTAAAGGGATAGTTCACCCCAAAATGAAATGCAGTGCTCCTCTGCAAGTAAATGAAAGGAAACTTTCGAGCTTTCAAAGAACGAAAAGCACCCTAAAAGTTTTAGAAAGTTAGTCAGATCGAAAGCCACTGTTTACTGAAGATCATCCTAGTATATTAGAGAATTGTTCAGAAACATCAAGAAAATTGCAGTGTCCCAACACAATTTCTTGACTTGACAGTCCAGTCGTGCACACACGCAAGCAGACTAACCCGCGTTTGAGGTGTCTTTCTTTCTTTCGTAACGTTTCCCTGAAACTTCCTCCTGGCATTCTCTATCTTGTCGGGTAGGCCGTAGCCCCGCCCCATTTATCTGATTGCTGGGCTTATGGCCCGCCCCTCTTTCTGATTTGCAGCGTGACCCCAGAGGCTTCAGCACGGTAGAATCCGGTATCAGTTCTGCCTCGTTTAAGGTACAAAACCCATTCAGTCTCACACTGTTCAACACAATCACTCTCTACAGCCTCTTGTTTGTTCTTCAGGGCTCTGGAAAAGCCCTGGATCTGAATATCTGTAAAACTATGTGTACTACAATATACAATATATGGTATTGGTAGTCCTTTTAATATGCTGTGAATGTTGAGCTTCATTATTTTGGTGTGCAGTGGTCCTTTATATAAAATGTACATTTGTACATGTTCATTTTATTTTGTATTCAAACTTTTTCCACAGAGTGTTTTTTTCTTGACAGCAGTGAATTAACAGATTTTTTTTAAAAAGTTTTAATTTTTGATTTTAAAAATAGTAATCAGTATTTATCTTGTGCTTTTTATGAAAATTTACCAGTTTGTTTGTTTTCTTTCATGCCGTACCTCCGATGGAACTGTAGAGAGTAAGTTTGGTTAATTTTTGTGCAAGCCGTGTTTTTTGTTTTGTTTTTGACGGCTTGTTTTTTTTTTTTTGGCATGCTCAGAAACTGTGAGATGCTACTTTAACATCCCTGCTAGTGAACCATTCAGTTTTTGGCTGTGTGGTTTGGCTTGTGCACTAACAGGGCTTATCTGCATTACTAATACACTAATCAGTAACCAAATTGGGTGATTAGTGTCTGAATGTCTAACATATGACAAAAATGCTGTTAATCTGTCTTTATCTCCTGCTTTGCTATATCTAATCGGGTTTATCTAAGAATTTACCATTTTTTAACTACAGTATCCTGTCAATAATCTGGACGTGTGATATTTCAGAATATTGTAACTTTTTGTTTGTTTGTTTTTAATGGAAAGATGTTTATTTTTGACATTTCCTGATTTAATTATCTAAGTAGCACCTTTATCATCTCCCCTGTAAGCTACTGGCAAAATCACAAAATGCCATTTAAAAGCATATGAATTACTACCATTTAATCTAAAACAAATGTTCTGTAATAAATAATTTCCATAAATATCAACTCGCCAAGACTGACAAAATTGAAAGGTATTAGCAAATCTTTCTGCTCTTTTCTTTTTTTCTTCATAAAAAGAAATTAGCTTGATTTGATTCTGTCTATAACTGTATGAAATATGTGTACACATCAGTGTGTTATGTTCTTATGATCTTCATGCCTTTATATGGTAGTCTGGTCTTTATTTCTAGCTGTTTTGCGTTTGATGCTATTTAAGATTCATGCTAGCGTTTTATTACGTTTCTAATGCAAGTTTTAGTACTTTTTATATTTATGACAGTGGGAGATGGCATTGGCACTGCTTAGATATTTTCCTACTGGGTGATAAAAACAAACATTGCAACAATAATAGATGTCTACACTAACTATTTTTAACAAATGCTTGAAATGATTGTCTTAAGATTAAACAAAATGAAGAAAGAATGAATCTTTGCATGACTCTTTAAAACTCCTTCGCCTGTGTTTTTTGTTTGTTTGATTGTGTTTAATTATGTGATGTCTTCTGCTGGTGAATATTTGTATAGGTGTTCAGCATGTTTCTGGAGACACTGGTGGACTTCATTGTGGTTCATAAGGATGATCTGCAGGACTGGCTGTTTGTGCTGCTCACACAGCTGCTGAAGAAAATGGGAGCAGACCTGCTGGGCTCAGTCCAAGCCAAAGTACAGAAAGCCCTTGATGTCACAAGGTGAAGGCTGAACTGAACTAGAGGCC
>JAZGTK010017200.1:0-12376 GCA_036877625.1 Ambastaia sidthimunki
CATGAATCAGGGACACAGCTGCTCTTTATGTGACTTAAGTTTGGGATAGCTTTTCCCAGGAGCCAAACCTGCAGAGCGAACCAACGTAAGAGGAAAAAATAGCCGGAGAACGGATTTCTTCTGTGAAAACAAGCCTGCTGAAGTGATATTAGTGCAGAAAGCACATCACGTCCCATTCCAACCTAAACAAACTTACAAAATAATGAGTACAGATCAAAACACTGACAGTAAATGAGAAAAGGAAGTGAGAAGAGAATAAGAGTAAAAAAAGCAGAAGACAGATAAAAAGCAAAACTGAAAGAATAAGTTGTCGGATTTCCAGATGCCAAGAAGTCAAACACTTCTGAAGCTAAACAACGTCACCTTTCACAGCACTGAGAACAACAGCTGCTCAGCTAACAATTTAAAGTTGTAGGAACGTCTCCCTAACGTTTCCATTAAGTAGCAAAAATGTTAAAAACATAAAAACAAGTTATAGGAACATTTAAAACATTATTTATTAGCGTTATTGCTTGGTTATAAGAATGTTATTCAAACAATTTTTAAATCTGTAACCTTTTTAAAACGTTCCACTAAATAGCATATATATTTTAAAATATGTGATATATAACATAAAAAAAATTCTAATAACATTACTGCAAGAACTTGTTTGATAACTTTGAAAGAAATGTTAGACAACGTTAATCGATGTTCTAAAAACGTTCCCTGTTAGCTGGTTGAATCCCAGTCATTGGGGTGGTGAGGCAACATTCAAATGAAATGCCTAAATTTTGGGCATTCAAATTTAGGTTGGGCAGAGGGGTTAAATTTACATGAATGCACTTGCCAGACACTTTTAAAATATACATTTTACAGGCTTGTGTGTTTCCTGGGAATCAAGCCCATGATTTTGGCAGTTCTAACACCATTCACTACTAACTCAACCACAGAGCAATTAGAGGGTTAGGAGAAAAATGTAACTGAACTCAGAGCCCACAGTTCATTTGACAGCCTCATGCAGTGAGATGTTTGAAGAGGTATTAAAAAGTTGGGTCGTCTCTACAGGACTTTATAAAAAATATTATGTGATCATTTATTTACTCCCTTGTAGTTCCATCTTCCATTGAAGCTGCAATCCGTAACTTTTGCCTCTCTATCGCCATCTCTGTTTAAAACATAACATCACAGGTTACTTGTAAAAGTATTTTTTTAACCAGGATGACAAGTTTAAATTCTTAACAAGCTACAAACGCTGCACCATATACAGTACATGTGATATTATGTATATTGTTTGTGTTTACAGACGGACATTTCCCACAAACTCCAACACAACCACTCAAACTATATTTGATAATTATAACTTCACCGTTGTGAAGTCTAGCGGTTGTGCTGAACACTGATCTGTCATGTATTTGTGCAACAACTGTTTTGTTTTCAAAATGACAGTTTGCAGCATAAAATCCAAAAGAAAAACGCTTGTTTATCACACAATAAAATCACTCTGCCTAAAATCTACTTTTGTGTTGCAAAGAAGAAAGTCATACAGGTTCAAAACAACATCAGGGTGAGTAAAGAAACCGGACCCCCACGGTGCTTGACAAAAAAGTCTGATTTAAATGCAGAATGTAAAAAAAATAAACAAAGCACCCTTATAGAAATTCACAGTATTATTAATGCTTGATTGAACATTCCTTCAAACTGCTTATGGCTGTTCTTAGAAAGTCACTTACCAGGAATCTACCGCATGTGGATTCTGGCTTTATGAGTTTTTTTGCTATGTGAAAACAGCAAAAGTGCGTTTTCTATGCGTTTAACATACGTTATCCTTGAGTTTTTTATATGTTCCTAATGCCATGGTACCACAATGTTATTCTTTGAAAAGAATAACTCTCTCTCGCTCTCTCTCTGTATCTATATACATATATATCTGTCTCTCTCTCTCTATAGGGAGAGAGAAAAGTAGGAAAGTAAGAAAAAAGAAAAAGACGGCAAAGTAAACTAAACCCACACCAAACAAAACACACACACTCATGCCAGAGAGTGTTTAACAGTTCTGTTGTCCTCCTCCATCAGTCTCTCGCCATCTCAGATGTCTTCAGCCGCCCGCTTCTTCATTCTCTTTTGATTTTCACCGTCTGTTTGCAAAACTGCCAAAGCCACAATTGTTAAGAGGGTTATTGTCCAAATTCCAGCGTAAATGATACGGTGCTCTAGAAAAACGTCTGTGTGTGTGCGGTTCTGTGTTTTCTTTCCCCCTCAGACATTCTTATTGGAGACTCTCTACGTTGCCAGTTCTACGTTTTTTTTGCAGCAGACAATTTATTCATTTTCTGTCTCCCTGCAATGTCCATTAGTATCACCGTTACAAAATACAGTACATCCATTTCCTATAAAAATGAAAGGTACTGGCTGAGGATTGCTTTAAATGCGCTGTTGCGTGACTGCACTGACATGCAAGCGCATTTTGGGCTGGTGGACACACGTGGTGAATATCTGGCTCAGATGACTTTATATTTACTGGCCCGACATGTGATGTTCAGAATGAATATTTTTGATCAATTAGCTGTGAGCAGCTTGGCTGAATTTGTCGATTATTATGTAACAATGAGGCATTAAATTTGAGCTGTTGTGTTGTAACGAAATGCATCCTTCACAAATAAAAGCATATGCGTGTTTGTCCGTCTGCCAGCTGATCAAAGAAAAATACTGACACCCTGTGCATGCAAAACTTCCATCTCATTGTGTTTTGCTAGAAAGAAAACTCATTCTTTAAAGATGATGTTGTGGTGTTTCTTCTGATAGAATAATGTGTCTTTTATCTCAGTGGTGCATAAAAACATCTCTGCATGATGACAAATTAAATACGGCCCTTTAAATTAAGACATTTGAACTGGTACACGCCACAGAACTGTAAACCATTTACAATTACAAGCTGGAAACTTGGAGAGAAAAAATATAATAGAGGCTTAAAAATGTACAATTGAAAACATCACAAACATGTGTAATAAATAATTAAAATAAATAAAAGTGTGTTTAATAATAAGCAGCACAAATGTAACATCCCATAGAGCTTTTTATTTAAAACAGACATTTCATGGAAAACAGAATTTTGTGAAATGAAAAAAATGTACTGTACTGTAAGTTTCACAATGCACAGTTTCATTCTTAGTGCATACAGACTATTTATGGAAACTAAACTGCAAAAACGGGTCACTCAAATGTGTGTAACTGTCCACTTTTTGTAGTTCTAGAGGTATTTTTCCACATGGTTTTCCTTTATATACATTCGAAAAAAGATCTATAATTCGTTCTAAGTCTTAAACTGAAGCAACAAGCTTCCAGATGAATCACAACAACTTTTGATTTGCAGTAAACGGTACAAGCTTGTGTGCCAAACAATTTTTATGAATCAATGAACTATTCATCTATCAAAAACAAATACAAGTAAAAATACATCATATCAGTAACTACTGTATTCTAATTACAGTAAGTTTATTTTGAGGGCACATAATAGTGTGTGTTATCAGTTTAGTCCAATTTAGTCCAATTTAGACTAAGTCTAATTTAGAATTCCCCAATTCCCAGTGCTGTATATTTAACCACATACAGTAAATATAAGTATGTTTGTGGCACTAAATGTTTTCCTGCTCGGGAAACAGCTCCTCTGCCTCGGGCTGAGTTACACCAAGCAAACATGTAATGAAGTTTTGCAGCCTTCGTGTTTTCAGGACTGCGAGTTTTCAACCCACAGCTCTGTTACTGCGCCTCGCGGCTGCAGGACTCCAGATGGATACAGTAAAACGCAGAACTCATGCGCCACAAATCAGAATTTAAAACCCCATCAAGATAAATAAGCATGTTTTACAAGGTAAAATAATCAAGGGGATACAGAAAGAGTTTTTCTCATGTTAACCAAAGCCATGGCATTTGAAACTATGAATAAAGCAAAGTCATTCAGACTGGACACAACAATGTCTGGACCATGAACGTTTCAACAGTATTTCATTTAAAAACTGTGACACTTGTCTTGATTGGTCACAAATTCAAAACAGTAAGTTTGTAATAATGATTTATAATTTAATATAAGATGATTTTGGAACGAGGATTTAGAATTTAATAGAAGTTTTTTGGATCCAATTTAGCATGAAATGTCCGTGTATAAACAGAAAGAAGATCCGGCAACTATTTCACATGTCCGGATACTGTAGATGGTGCAGCGTTTGTTCCTACAGCAGCAAAAAAACTCCATAAGTAACCTGAGATTATTGTTTTAGACAGAGATGGTGGTAGAGAGTCAAAAGTTACAGATTACAGCTCAAAAAACTCTTTTTGTTATTACACAAACTCTCATTATTTGCCTTTGAGATGGGACCACAACTGTTTAATTTTACATAAATGAGCAAAATCTACCCTAAACAGATTTCTGCAACACTGCAAAATCTAGCTAATTTCCCAATCACGGTACAACCACCTCCATCAGAGAGGTTTCAGAGCTCCAGCCCGAGGCTCACCAGGCTGGCTTGAGTCCTGGAGATCTGTCCCAGAGACCCTGGCACAGTGTCAGAAGGCCTGTGGAAACAGGTGAGGGGGGGTCTGGTATTCCACCACTAATATCAGCTGACTGTCACACCACTGTGATCAAGCTATGCGTGCTCTTGCATACTGTACATTGGTCAGGTACTAAACGCACGTGGTAGATCTCTCAGCCCTTCTCTCTCACCCGCTCTTACAGAAAAACTAACAACTGTTTTTACACTTTGATTGCTTAGTTTGAACCCAGGTTTGATCCCCCCTCCCCTCACGGGTCTCTTTTGACATTGTATTTTTTGGCGTGGTACATGACTCATCAACGTGAGTGTCACCACGAGTACTAGCGGCAGCTGATTAGCGCTGTAGCAACGCAAACTTTCACGATAAAAGGTAAAAATTACGTAAAAAATAAATGGGTATATAGAATTATTTAATTCATGATTTTTTAGAACGCCTAAGGAAACATCTACCCAACGTGTCACATGCTGGTAATTTACTGGTAAATTACCAGTAAAATACCGTTAAAGCTGCAATGCAACTTTTTTGGGTTAAAATTGAACAAAAAAATTACGTTACGTACGTTCATTATACGTGTTTAAAATCTGTGATCTTTACTGGTAATTTACCAAGATTACTGTCTGAAAGTCTTTAAATGTTATCTAAATATTTAGTAACATATTTTTATTTTTTTTAATAACTAGACTATTATTGCAATAAATGTTTAAAACGTGTAACTTTAAAAACAACATTACCCTGATTTAGGTCTAACTAGCTGTAAGTACACATAAACTGATACCCCATGAGTAGTCATGAGTCTTTTTGACCAGTGTATTGAAAGAATCAGTTCGTAGGACTTATTCGAAAATCGTACTACACGGAATGTGCTGCTTGCTTGTTTTTATATGCCAACCTGCAAGCACAACAAAATAACAAAAAGACAACAGGTTGTCCATTTCTCATCTTTGCATTATTTGTTGTGGAGCTGGTCTTTCTATTGTCACACATTTAAGACTGCAAGCTCAAAACTCAGCGGAAACATTCTGCCATGATACTGCAGTTTGACTAGCACAGCAGGAAACGCTAACAAACACAGACGTTCAAGAACAATCGTTACTAGAATGTTAATAATGGTGACTGTAATCCATACAGTGAGATTCATTGTTGTTTAATTGCTCTCATGTCTGCTGGTGGGACTTATAAGTTGTTTTACCCAAACACACTGTTGTCAGCTAAGATCAATTACTGCTTGGACAGTTCAGGCCGCAGGGACACAGCAGGGAATGGTGGGGTACTTAAAAATCCCTCAGCTTTAATTTACGCTACACACCACAGGAAGTGGAGGCTTAGTTTCCTAGTGATTATTTGAGCCATTCTGAGATGCAATAAATCAAGATTATTCAAGATAGTAAAAATTTGAAGATGACTAAGACATCCATTCAAGTTAATCAGTGTGTCCAAAACGTTTTACATACATCCATACATCCCCTTCTCTCTGACTCACATACAGTAGACTACAGTCACAGAAAATATACTATATTAATATAGCACATATGTACAATTATATATAGTATACTATATAGTATGCTATATATAATTGTATATTACAATTATAACAACTTTGAGATGTTTGTTGAAGAGTTTGAGTAGCTTTATACAGTCTGTGTGTCTGTATTCTTCATGCTAGTAAATGCGGAGAACTCATTTACTCGTTTCGCCTATAGCTTGATACGTCAAGTCTGGAAGTCAATTTTCAAAGAGCAGTCTGTAGAAAATGCAATAACTTAATGCTAGCGTGTTTTAAGCAAAGGTAAGCAGAGGTTTTCAGTTAATGTGTATGGAAGCCGCATATTGCGCTCTGGAGGTGGATTGTGGGATTGATGTCAGCGTGAAGAAGGGGCGGCCATACGTGATGCTCTGACGCTAAAGCACTCTGGCTTTGTGAGCGATGTTTTACATAGCCTAGCATTGTGCTATTTTAACATTCGTGGGAAATACGAAAAAGTTTGCATAGCCCAGTTTGGGGGCCACTGAAGTAAACCATTCATAGACTGATTTGTCCGATATAAAGCAAACACTGTGACTCTGTGGTAATATCAAAACTTTGCTGTGTTTGAGCATGTGCTATCTTGAAGACTAGAGTTCTCTGTGGTACCTTGAGAAGACGGTGTTAAGAACGTATAAGAAGACCTATAAAAACATTGGTACCTTCTAAGGGGTTTTAGTCCATTGTAACACAATATAAAACACGTGGCATAGCCCAGATGCTACTAACATAAAGATATCATACACAAACAAACAAGAAGAGCAAGAGAGTTTAAACATTAAACAAATGTTTAAATAACATTCTTAAAACCAAGCATTAATAATAATACAACATCTAAAAAAATGGCCATTTTGAGCGTTCCTAGCACTTCCGAAACGTTTTTAACATTTTTGCTACCTGATGGAAACATTAGAGAAATGTTCTTACAACCTATAATTGTACCTGAATTTTAGTGTTAAAACTCAATTAACGTGTCACTCTGAATGATAATTCAGATTCTTAAAACACTCTTTCATGATTCAACATTTCCACCATTTAGCTGCTTGACTTTCACTTTTAGCTTCTGTGTAAAATTAGACCCCCATCATTCTTGCGATATAAACGGTCACATAAGTTCTTTGGATATTTTTACTCATCTCTCCGACTCTGATGTGCGAGTAAACAGCCCACAGCTGGATAAAACTGGAATGCTGCATAGCTCCACTTTAAGCAGTAAGCCCACCTGTGTACCCCTGCGCACAGGATGTCCCACACTGAAGGAGTCTTACTGTTAAACACTCAAAGTATAAGCTTGACATAATTTAATTTGTGTAAAAGCTTACATAAGCTCCTGTGACTGTGTTTTTGTCCTTTTTATTTGTTTACGTAGTCTCTGATAACCTCAAGGTCTGCTCTGAAAATAAACGCTAAGTAAGCAGTTTGGTCAAATCAAACGTTTGCGGCTGACGGTGTCAGAATTGTGGGCTACACATATTTTATGTATAGCACAGACTATACTGTACTTTCCATACGTGTGTGTATTAAATAACTTGCTGTACTTTAAAACAAAGCAACACATTAAGAATTTTGACACAAAATTACGAACAATTAATAACTAAAAAAGAGTCTTAAAATGTGAACGGCTGAATTAGATTATGCGTTAATTTAGAAAGTTTAAAAATGGCATGAACATGGCATAATGTAAGCCAGTGGGGGTATGTAGGCTATTACAAGCAGATAATAAAATAAATGCAAAAAATGTGTACTGTACTGTTTACTAGAAGTCGGGGGGTGTGAAACCAGATGGGGTTTACTTATCCAAACTCTCTCTCTCTCTTTCTAAGGCACACACAGACGCACACAAACACACACACACACTCCTGATTCTCATACTGTAAAGACTCAATGAAAGAATTCACTGTTTCTACTTATTTTCCTCCGCATAAACAAACCTGTTAAGGGCAAACACGAAACTCATCTTTAGTCAAGCACAGCATGAGCCTCTTAAATTCATGAGGTGAAAACAGGTAAAAAAATATCTTATGAACAAATTGACACAAATTTTACCCAGTTCTAAGCATGACTATTTAATCTGCATTGAATGTGGTTTCATTCTCAGCAGATAGATTATTAATGAAAAAATCATGCTTGTATATTTCTGGGAAAAACATTCAGGATTTAGTCTGTGGGCAAAACACAAACATACACAATCTGCTTTACATTACGAATAAAAATGCCTCGCACAAGCATCCAGCTATAAAGTTTGCTTTGCATGCATTTAATCACTCTCTGCTGAGCATGAGTGAGTGTGTGTGTGTGTGTGTGTGTTTAGATTAACAAACATCAACATCATTCAAACGGTTCCCTGTACAAACTGCACACAGTGGGGTTCATACAAACTTTCAAGTTCATTCAGTGTGGAAGAGCAGATAACCCCCAGCATCTTTACCTTTCAGCTCATAAGTTGTTTTCATTGTTTTGCTGCATTTAGCTAAATGTAAATAACACAACATAGCCCTCCAGTCCCTGAGCTCATACATTACTGTGAAAAAAACAGTTTATGGGCATTCTTTTGAGTCCAGTGAGACACCCCAACCACACACACACACAATGAAGGGGCCTCTCTCTCTCTCTCTCTCTCTCCAGCTGTTATGTAACCGAGATCATTATCACCTATGTCTCTGAAGTCAAGTGAGGAAGGGTTCCTATACGGTTCCTATATGGTCTCTCCTTCAGTTTAAGCATATGAGAGATTTTATCCACGTCAAGAAAATAACTTTATGTTTCAAACAGAGATGACGGTAGTTACAGACTGCAGCTTAAATAACCCTAAAGCAACCCCACTAAATTTCACTGAATTACTTATTTTACAACAGCCATTTTTGCAGTGAATAGCAAAGTGAGCGAAAAAAATATTGTGAAAGCAGCTTAGCAGAGTGAATCTGTAAGTGGTTTTCTAGGAAACGTTTTTTAAGAGTGTTTTTGCCAGCGCTGTTTAAATGAGAGCACTGCCCATGATGGAGCCGGAACGTGCTTGTTTTGAAATGTGCAGAGTGAAAAAATTGTGCAGCGTGTTTGGGCATGGGGCCCCACAACACCCCTGCCAGCGGGGGCCCCAGCAACATTCCCCCCCACCTCTAAGGAAAGAAAATACGAAAGGATCTTTCGTGCGAGAGCTGTGCTGTTTTGAGCAGAAGGAAGTGTAATGACCCCCCTTTGTTTACTCTCTCTCTGTCGGACCCCTCTGTGACACGAATACTGTATTCCTCTGTTTCTGATTGGCCCAGTAAGATGACATCACATCCACAGAAGTTTATTAAAGGGGCTAAAAATCATTGTGATGCATGTGAGAAAAACAGCCTTGTTTTTTTACAGGTTTCTGTCCTGAGGTAACAAACACTATGTACTGTACACTCTGTGTTGAAGGGTGTTGACGGTGCCCGAGAAAATCATGTGACCCAACATCCACATTTAGACGTCTCAAAGGGCACTACTACCCATATTTGATTTTTATATTGCCCTGTTTTATTTTTAAAGGCAATAAAGAGAAAAACTGCAAAAATGACTGAGAGCAGAAGCAAAACAAGGCCTTCTGGTGCTTTATCAGGCCCAAAAACCCTGATTTGATGTGCTTGGCAGTGAAGGGGCTACAGAGGGCACAAAATGTACCAGTGTTCTCTCAAAAACAGACGTACATACACACTGCTATTGTAATCATTAACTTTTAGTAAAGTTTTACGGCTGCAGTCACATCAACCAACAATATCAAACTTGACATTAAATATGACATTAAACATCATATATGATGTTAAACATCATAACTATTATTAGCTTAAAAAGCTTGTATTGTCATAATATTATCAATAGCTGGAACCAGGACTGTGAATATCATCTGTGACTTAAGGTACGTTTTACGACAACATTTTTAACCAAAAATGAAAAATTGTTAATTTGGCTGATGGTTTTTTAGGACCACATGACGCAGTTGTCGTGTAAATCTTTGAAAACAGGTTGGCCTGGCAAACACAGTTAGTGTTTTTAGTGTATTTTTTTTGCAGATCCATGTGAATGCAAAACAAAATCAGGGTAACGGGCAAAAATGTATCTGTGTTGATCAGATTTTTTGTAAGCTGTTTATGACCTTACTGTGTTTACATGACTTTACACAATACCAGCCTATTAAGCATAATGCAAGTAAGCCCACTCATGTAAACACACTCATTGTTCCAGTTCTGACCCTGTGTACCAGCAACACACACAAACAGAAGCTCATTTCACTCTTAGAAAACTGCTTGTTAGAAACCGGTGAGGTCGATAATGTTTGATGTGTTCTGACTAAGTGATTTAAACACAAAAATGTACCATTAACTAGTCTGTGTTGTCTCTTGATTCTGTTACATTGTGTTTTGGGAATAAAGAGAAATTTCCAGAACGTATTCCTACAGATGAAGCCTAAATGTGTCAGCGTTTTATGTCAGCACAATCTTAATAACATGCCAGATATTTTAAACAGGGGCTTATGGTTTCATTAGAATAATGGTACAATAAAAAAACATGATAATAGCAATTTACAAAATTAAAAAGCATATTTAAGTGCTCATAGGTGTATAATCAAAATAAAAAAGAAATTAAAAAAATTGCACAATGAAATGTAATATAGTGAAATATGGGCAGTTATTAAAACAAGTATATTTCAAAAACATCAATACAAGGTTAAATGTTCCAAATAACTGATTATTATAAAAGCATTTATCTGATTTTGTCATTTGCACTTACAACATTTTATTTGCAATTAAAAGTTTAAGACCTTTAAAAGTTATACTACTTTGACAAATATCTTTTTAACATTTTGTAGACTCACATTAAACAAACACCCCCGTCATACAGTGGTGAAAAAAAGTGTCCCTCATGTCACTCATGGTGGCCGCCATTTTGAAGTCACATGACCAGCTCTGTCTTGCCATTCAAAATGTCTTGTGATACAAGTTAATACATTTCAGGCAAACTTACCTCAAACGTTTTACAGAGAATGTCAACTTGTCTTGCACACTGGAAGCTGCAGTAACATCAAAGAAACACTATGGATGCTCCAAAACTAATGGGGGCAGCAGAGAGATTAATGCTGTATTACTAGTTGTTTATGAAGACACACAAGTGAGAGTAAATCCACTTAATTCATGAAACAGAATTGTTGTATATAATACAAAAACATTCTAGAGAAGTGTGTGTTTCAACCTAGCTAACAATTTTAGATTGTAAGAATGTTTCCCTAACATTTATATTGAGCAACAAAACCATTAAAATGTTATTTTGAATGTTCTAGGAATGTTCAAAATGTCATTTTTTAACAAATTATATTAATCTTATTGCTTGCTTACAAAAACGTTATTCAGACTTTTTAATTCTGTATCATTTTTAAAACAATCCACTAACAACTTAAGAATGCAATTTTAATATATATGTATATAACATAAAAACGTTCTACTAACGCTACTGCATGTGAACTGTAGTGTATAAAGAAACGGTTAACTGAGTCTGAAACATGAATTGAAACAATGACTGTGAGCCAGACCCTCATGACTCAACAACAGTGACCTTACTGATGCTGAAAGGGGCCAAGCCCCCACAGCCATGTTCGAGCCCCCAGTGGAAAACCTTTCAGAGGAGTGGAAACTGCTATTTTTAATGCCAAAGGTTTTGAAATTAAATGTTCAACAGATACATATAAGTGTGCTGTTTGTGTGTTCAGACGCTTTTGGCCATATTGTGTACTTGAACATACTAGACCTCATTTAAGAAATATGCAGCCCTTAGTATGCATTTAGTGTAGGCTGTCTGTACTTCACAAAGGCTTTAAACTGAAGACAACTGGATCCCAGCATAAATAAATCAGCTTGGCCCTTATTTAGAGCTGAAGATATGACTTGGCATTCAGTGTGAAGTCTGTTCTATTCTAGTTCAGGAAGCATGTATTCGTCACACCGAGATCCACTATGAAGACACGCAGCTGAGGGCGACTTTCACGAGATCAGCAGAAAACATTCACAAACTCCGGAGTGAAGTGAAATGAGAAAGTCTTTCATTGGACGTCAGAGTGTTGTTCCACACACTCAAGAACTGTAAGGTTTGGACCGAGGGCCCGTTGCGTAATGTCACACAACGCTGAGTAATTCTCCGCAGGCGTTTTGGCACAATCGCTCTGTTTCTCTCTGAATTTCTGAATTGGGTCTCTGTGTTGGGTGTTCAGGATCAGATTATACGATCAGTAGTATGACTTTCTTTCTTTTTTCTTTTAAACACTATGTTGGTATTGGCTTGATTTTTATCCATATATATATATATATA
>JAZGTK010017201.1:0-12375 GCA_036877625.1 Ambastaia sidthimunki
AAGTACAAACATTAGAAACCTCTTACAGTTCTACTACCCTGTATTGTCTTGTGACACCATCATGGCTTCTGCTTTCAGAAGATCTGCTTTCAAAGATCCTGCACAGGTGCTACTGACAATTTGCAATGGACATCGGTTGAGCAATGAAAGCTCACTGACTTCATGTAATACAAAGCATAAGTTATTTTTCAGCTGTTCTTTTGCAGTGTTATTGTCATCAGGTCGAGATGAGATCAACCTAAATGTTGCCATGGATACATTGCTCAAAGCTCGTAATATTGTGTCTGGATTGGAAGCTGTTGAAAGGTGTGGATCCTTTACTGAGATCAGATTTCACTGAATATCTTGTTACGCCTTTTGTATTATAATGACTGGCAGGGTTTTGCTGGATGAAGTAAAACAAAAAATGAGAAATTTAATACTATGTAAGCATTTTATTAAGAACAGTTCTGAAAGATTTGTTTTGTGGATTTGCATAAATTTCATCCAAACAGAGCACAACAATGATGACCCAATTTCTCATCATTAAGTATTTTTCCACAGGGATTTCAATCAATTCTTTAGTAAAGTTGTTTGGTACAGGACAATCAGGACTCATTACCTAAAGCATTGTGAATATATAAAACTATTTAGGTACTATTGACAAAGTGTAAAATTTAATGTTCTTGAAGTAATATACAAATATCTTAAGTATATTTTAAATAGTATTTTAAACATATTTATTACAAGTGCAGGATTGATTTGATTACATAATTTGCAATGCCTTATGTAAGTGGTTACCATTAAAGTGTTTTGTCTAATTCCCATTCAAATACTAAACGCTGCTCTCTGATTGGTGAATACTGTTTTCAGAATTATGGGTAGTGCAGTATCTCAGGTTTCTAATCTATTGATGAATACAGTATTTCAAATCTGTACACTATGTCTAATATCAGTTTCTCTGAGAGCAAAATAAAGGAGATTTTTATGCTAGTTTTTCTCACAAGGTTTTGGAAGTCACTGGTGGTTTTCATGGCTCTTTAGTGCTCCAGGCAGATTAGCTTCAGAAGTATGTAACCTGCATGGCCTGTATGCAGTGGACCGAGCCCCAGGTCAAAGGATAAAGAAGGTTGATGGTCAGGAAACAACTGTTTGCTTATCTGCTATTGGCTGTCAAGGAAACACCTTAATTTGTACATTGCCAGCTTCTCTCCACACATTTTTGTTCATGTTCACTCAGGCAGTTCGAAGCCTCCTGTGGAGCTTCTCATCTTTCTTCTATGACCCAGCCTTCCTGATTCCTTCAAGAAAGGACGTCACTACTCGACGACAGTTCCTTACGGTGTAAACTGTCATTTTTGTTTCCAATTCTTGTTATTTTACAAAGGAACATGCAACATAAGAAAAACATAGCCCTGACTTTGTTTGCCATGAAGATTATTTTTTGTTTGTTGGCCTTGACAACTTGATTGGTTCTAAGTTTAAAAAAATAATTTGATTTCATATAGGTTTTAAGACTTCATGGAACGAGGGTTACTACTCTGTCTAGTCACAATCTTTTTGGAGGAGAGATTTGAAAGTCTGAAGGAGAAAAGAAAACAGATGAGCTGTCCAGAATCTGTACCTGCCAACTTGCTTTAGTTTTCGTACTGCATTTACACCCACATAGCAGTATGTTAATTCCGGTCTGCTGCTTCAATTACATCATTTATAAATGTCAAATCTACTTAATCTTGATTCTACCTAAATGTTGATTCTTTGCTTAGCAGTGAGACTCCCTTGATAAAGGTCAGTCACCCCAGAGACCTACACAGAGGCCTCTGTTTCATATATCTACATGCACAGGTGCCCATGTGATGGACTCTAACCACATATCAGGGATACATTAACCTGCACAGTTGTTTCATGACTACATATGAACCTCACTCTCAAAAGCACAGTGGTTGGCATGTTTTCTTTATTGTCCCAAACAAAATTTTGTGTGGGGCCCCTTTCTCCTGCCCAGGGACCCCATTTACAGTCACTGTTGTTAATGTTTATGAATCATAAATCATTGCTAAAAAGTTACATGTTTGGTATATGTTTTGGAGACCTTGTGACGTTTGTGCCCCAGGAACCTGGGTACCTTTAATCCAGCCCAGGTTGGAGTAATAATGCAAAGATCTTCAGAGGATGCAGAAGTTGAGACATCCCCTATCTTTGTCTTTCTCATTAGCAACATGTGCTCAGAGGAGAAAACAGCAGGTCCTTCACCCTTTCCTGTCCTGTTTTAATGTTCACCGCTGGTCCATTCCTTTCAAGCTAAGTGATTGCCTATTGATTTGCAGTACAGTTAATCTACTTGCACGTCCTCTCCAAGACAGTAAAGCATATCATCAAAAATAAGAGACTTCAAGGTGACCTGCCTGTACAGTTTGACTGTCCCAACGCACGTCAGCCATTATCTACTCAAGCGAATGTCACTTCAAATATAAATTATGTTACTTTTTTCTGTGAAGTAGTCCGGAAGCTACCGGAAGGTCCTGGTTTCTCTTTTCCATGCAGTAAAAGTGGATAATGACAAATGCCAGCCAAGCTCCAAAAAAGGCAAAATGGAACTAATAAAGTAGCTGATATGACCCATCTGCTCTATTTTAAGTTTTATAAAGCTGTATGACCTATGTGTGAAGAACAGATCACAATTAGCTGATTATCAAGTCAACAGCACATAGATTATTGTGAACATGCAAGTATTTACTGTCATTAAATGGGAAGTGCAGTCTAGATATTCATCTAGCTAACGTCTCTTGTAGCTCCCAAATCAAATATGGTGGTGCTGTAGACATGATGTGGTTTGGTCATGTGAGAACCAAAACACTTGATGTCAGAAGGGTAAATTATTAGTGAATAATGACAGTTTCATTTTCTCAAAAACTTATCATAGGGCTTTAAAAGACATTTGTGGACTCTTTTATCATTTTAGGTTCATGTTAATTATGTCTTAGCATGAAAAACAACAAGGCTCTTTTTGTGTTCCTCATAAAAATTAAAATAAACATTTTTTGTTAATTTAGCTTCAGGCCATCCAAGACGTAGACCTTTCTTATTCAGTAGAGCAGTAAAGAAGGTAGTTGAAACCATGGTCCTTGGTGAAAGTCACCTACATCTTGGATGGCCTGAGGGTAATTTAACAGTAAATTTTCACTTCTGAGTGAACTATCCCTTAAACAACATACAGCTTTGGAACATAACATACAGTAAAGAACATAAGGCTGAGGCCAATAATGACAGAATTTACATAATTAACGGAATCATTCCATTAAATAAAGTATCTATTGTCCCACAAATAAAAGCAGCTTTGTGTAGCAGTTTCCTTGTGTTCTACCCTTTCACTCTTACCACAAGGTAAGAGCTCTGCTAATGTGAAGCAAGACTGATGCTGTCCAGCTTGTCGGCTCAGTAGCCATTTGGCTTTGATCTTCTCTAAAGTGCTGCAATATGGGAATCAGCTGTGGGAACAGAGCAGAGATGCAACCCAGAGGAGCCTCCAGAAGAAGCTTAGCAGATAGCAGTTACTGATGACATGACCCTCCAATTAAGGCAGCATTCCTCCATGTCATACCCCTGTTGTGGGTGCAGAGTCTCCACCAACACCATCTGGGCTGTTGGTGGATGCTTGTTTGTTCAAACCAAGTTCTGCCCAAAGCACTTGAGATGCTCTTAACAATGGCACTCCAGCAGGCTGGGAAAACTGGTTGGCAGTTTTTGTTCTGGTCAAGAGCTATTTTTCATTTGATCAAATTTTTCACACCTCATCATATCAGCTTCTGCTGCATCTGATTGGTTATCATCTGAAGCCTTGTGGATTATAAAGCTGTAGCCTGGATTTTTGCAGCCAGGGGCAGGATAGTATGTATCCCTTTGCAGAAGATCAAAACCAGCCCAGTGTGATTTATCCTAAAAACAGTCACTCCAGACTAGCCAAAATTCTTTGGAGCACTTTGTGATTTCTCTGAAAGGGCCCCAAACATGTTCCTAGACCTATGCAAACCATTTACTGCATGTTACTTGTAGATTTGAATTAGAGAAGGTTACTGATACTCTTTAAAAAGACCCTTCCCTTGATTCACACCCAGCCAGGTGGTATCGATCAAATAAAACAAGGTTGTTTAATCATATGTAACACTTTTTATGTTCCTGTTGTGAAGTTTACAAAGTTTATTATTAGTCCCTATAATTATCTGTCTATTTAAAGGGAAGAATCCATCAGTTGGTACATTCTGTTTTGCATCTCTTTCACACCTTTTTATCAAAACCACCTCTGATCCTATAATGAGTTCCCACCTCACTTATATCCCGTTCTTGGAAAGCATGTGCTGTTATTTTCTCACAGCATTTGTAAACTATATATAAAACTCAATCAGTAAAATAACACAATTAAAGACAGATTTTTATAGCTCTGTTTCAAAGTCTAACAAGTGTTCTCACTGCCTGTTTAAAGACAGCATTCTAACTCTGCATTTCCATTAATGATGTCAATAATGTTAGTATATTACTGCTAAAAACATAACTCATTAAACACAGAAATGTATAGCATACCAAATTGTTTGGTAAAACAAGTAATTTTCAATTAGTCTGACCGATAGAACTGTTAATAAGGGACATTTGCCACATTTTTGAAGGATACATGTGACGCTCAAAAGATTTTGGAACAGAGCTTTTGTTGTTTGGCATTGTTATAACATGATTGTGAGGAGTGCTTTCATTGGACGAATCTGAGGGAAGATGCTCAGCAGATGCCAAGAACTACAACCAGTTTAACCATGGTGTTAAATGTTTTCACCTACAGTAATTTTGCCTGTTACAGCTCATGTGTTCTTACTAAGAAAAAAGTATTTGTCTTATACTTTTTATATACATGCAAACTTTTAGTATCGATTAAAAACGTTCAGACACAGGAGCTACAATTTAATGTTTCTTAAGGTGTATTTCAAGTCTATTTGATTTCATAAGATTTGGACTTTTTAAAGATTTTTGACTTTTTGTAAAATCACTTTGAGAATCTAAAATATATATTAAAAAAATAACTTTCAGATATGTGTATGTTTGTTCTATACATTTCTGTAGATTTCTTTTAGAAATGGCTCTAGAGAGCTGTGAAGTGGGTTCCCCATTTGCAGTCATTCCTGCCAAGGAACTGCGCTGAGCATAAACAAGGCTTGAAGCTTGTGTTTATTCAAACTAATCTATTAAAATCCCAGTGTTCAAATATTATAAGTGTGATGCGTATCATCTTTTTGTAAAAAAAAAAGACTACATCGTTGGCAAGCCCTCATTAGGGTTCTGGGTAGTCTGCCCACATAGGGACGGCATTAAGCCCTCACCCCCTGAGGTCACACACTTTCAGGCAAACGCTCAGCCACATACTCCCAAGTAAACAAAGCCTTTGTTCCTCTCTGAGAACCTTCAAAGATAAACATCTGTTTTGGGTAACTACAAAACGCAAGTGCAATCTTGCCATCAGCATGTCTTTGATCACTGCACTGCCTTATGCACATCCCCCTTATACTAACAATGAGAATGCTCCACTCTGGACTGTGGGGCGGGGAAGGCGCAAAACCAAATTTTGTTAACAACATGTTAACAAAAAGTTTTGTTGACATTCATTTGTGCGATTGTAACATATAAACGGGTTGAACATTTTTGGCTTCCTTGCATAAATAGGGCAGCCCTGTAACGCTGTATCATTATTTCTTTTGACCTATGAGTCTATTTCTTCAGTTTACAAGCAGATAAAGAATGGAATTGTTTCTTGGCAAGTGCCTCTGGTGTCTTGCTTTGTCTTTGTTGTGGCTGTGCTGAGAGCCGACATGTAAACATCCCAATCGTAGCCGACAGTTGCAGCCAGCTGCTAAGACATTCCTAATCCTTCGTCTTTCTCCCTTTCTATCGGTCTCTTTTTCCAAGCAGTAAGCAAAACAGACACCCAAGCAACTCTTTCAGGTGTTCCAAAGCAGTTGCTTTAAACAAAACAGGACAACCAGTGTCTACATTAATATCAGCTTTAGACTAAGTAGGACCATAGGTGTTTAAATGGAGCCCAACAGTAAAGTTTCCTATGTAAAATCCTACTCATTTTCTCCATGATGAGATTTATAACAAAGTTTTTGAGACAGATTTAACATGATTTTAAAGTTAACATGATTAAATGTTTCATTTAAATCACCCTGATTTAAATTTTTTACGAATGAAAAAGCACCATGAAATTTGTCCATTCAACATGTCAATGGCAAAGACCAGATTAACAGTCAATGATATAAAACATCATTGGTTCTCATGGGTTTTCTCATTGCCAAAGTCATAGGTGACAATTTTCAGCAAATTACAAGTTGTGGTCTTTTTCCAAAAATCAAATCTCTTCAGGAGACTATAGCAGAATATCTAGTATGAGTCACATAAACTATTTTTATATGTTGTGTTTTATAATTTTTGTGCTGGTCCCCATGATCAAACAGAGCACACTGCACATTCAGCAATATTTCTTATTTTTTGTGTTTTCCATGGAAAAGAAAGTCATACAGGTTTGGAATGACCTGGAGTTGAGTAAAGAATAATAGACTTTCCCATTTTGGGTGAATTTTAATCTCAAGCAGAAAACTCTTTTAGATAAACCATTTGTGGGAGATCACAGACAAGAAATGCAAACGCAACCCTTTTAAAGTCATTTTATTCATACATATTGTAGGATTCACCAATGGTACAAGTCAAAGGACTGAGAGTGTTAAAATTATTATTGGAATATTTTTTCTTACCCTTTGACACCATTTATCATTATTTAATATTATTTTTGTGAGCACTGGTCCTTGAGAACGGCACAGTAATATCATACCCACATACAGACAATCAAACGCACTGACTCACACGAAAGCATTCTGACACTGTAAGTCACTCTAGTAACTGGTAAGACACATTCAAACTCACATTTTTTAATTGAGGCTGAAACAGGATTGTGACGTATCATTCCAGCGCATTGTTTTCACTAGACTAGATTTCCATTGGCATGCAGTGAAACATACATAAGACAAGTGACACATGGCAATAAATTAGCATATAATTTACAAATTAAAAAATTAGTAACAGTGTACCAACATTAATACTGAATATAAAATGTAAGCAACTATTCACAAAAAATGCAAAACGCTCTTATTTAGGTAAAGGTTAAACAATGTGACATTCAAAGACACAAGTTCACAGCGACGAGTACCAGTTTCATTGAGTGTCTTACTGTATTTCTTTGCGCCAATAGCCTCCATGTCCCAAAGCCAGTAAACATGTGCTTCAATCTTTAGGATGTTACAAAACACAATTTCGGGATGTGTAGCACATTTGGCCTACAATTCGGCTGTTCAATGTTCATTGTTGAATAATCACACTTTAAACATTTCATAACAATACATAACTGATAAATGTTGTGTTTGTGGCCACAAAAGAGTAGCAGCAGCAAAAGTATAACGGTTGTATGATTAAAAAATTCTAATGACTGTCCCATAATTCTTTAGGGTTTTATCAATGTGTCCCATAACTGAAGTGAGTTTTAATATTCAGGCCTTCTGATACTCTGTGATGTGAGTTAATTCCATTTTTTCAAAGCACAGTGTTGGTCACACAGTCATGGATAATTGTAAAATATGCAAAATACATTGATGATAGTGGAATGTTTACACAAGAACCAACCTGTGAGGTAAACAACTAAAAAAAACCCACTAAAGCTCTGTACCAAAAACCTAGTGAGCCGCCTTCTTAGACCAGAAACGTACTTACTGTATTTTGACATTAGAATGTGAGATCTATGTGAGATGTCCTTATTCATTAAATCACAGGGTCTTTGGTGATTGAAAAGCACACGATGATTAACGCACATTAATCTTTGTGTCATACGTTTCACATTTCACTTCAGAAGACTCAAATATATTGTTAGGAGCCATGATATTAGTATTAATTTACTATTAAATGTTTAATAATTTACTCTCAGTTGGCACAATTGGCTGTGGACCTGCCTTTTAAAATTAACCTACAAATCTTGGATGGCATGAGTGTAAATTAACAGCAAATTTCACTATAATTTTACACTAACAAACTAATATAAATTTAAAGCACACTTTTTGTATATTAGACAGAATATTTTTTTAATGAAAAATGAATTTGGATGAGCTACACTTATATTTTTATTATGATACTTGTTGACATTTGTTTCTCTGTAGTTGTTTTCTTAAGAATTCTGTAGAGCAATGCTGCAATTCAACCTTAGAATGTGGCCAGAAGAATCACATTAGAAAGCAGCACATTTTTCTGACCTATGTTTTGAAACAACCTATGCGTAGAGAACCTGTGTGATGCCACCTATAGTAGTTAGGCTGCTCACCTAAGATTTTGGAACAGAGCCAAACTGTCCTTGGTTTACTGTCATTTGCTTAGACTGCATAGACTGCATCAGGATTTCATAGCACCATGAGACCAGATGAGCTGTCCACTCAAAAGGTGAGCAAAAGAGGGGCAGTGGAACAAACAGTTCTCCACCGCAGGAAGCACCATTGAGAGTGATGGGTTTGTGCATTTCTCTGTTTGGAAATGTGGACTGGAAGCAGGGGAGTTGGGAAGGTGTTCTGGAGGTAGTTGATGGTACACCGGATCTGTGGGATCTGGCAGCTTACCCAGGCACTGGCCATTTATTTAACTTGGCTAACACATAAGGGTAACAGACCTGGAGATCTTTGAGCAAGTCATCCATTTGCTGATAAAATGTCTGTGTAAACTGCTGATAATGCGATGAAGCACGGTTGCAGCACGCATTTTATGCTACAATTATTGCGTCTGGAATGTGCCAGGCCTCGAAACAGACATGCGAATGTCAAAACCACAGAATTTAAAGCAGAATATGGATCCATAAAGCAGAATTACAATTAATGTCCGTCTCTAGTGTCCACAATAATTCTACAGACACAATGATAAAAGCGTCCCTTTTGAATCTGATTTTCATCCCTTGTTCACGTTTCAGACAATGGTAGAATTCTTTGGCCCACGGTCATGCGATTCAGCTAAAACAGGTGGTTAACACAACTAAACATCTGGACTCTCAAGCTTTAATTGAGATTTCTTCTGCACACATTTAGCGTAAGCACCAAAGCATCTGATACCACTACCCTGTTTTCTTCCTGGCTCTTATTTTATTACAAAATTATTGTTAATGTGTGACAACCATGGCTGTCATGTTTAAAAGGTCCCAAAGCCTATCTGATAGAGCATGTCAGTAGCGCTAAGGTCATGGGTTCAGTTCTGAGGAAACACATTAACTAATAGTGTGTATACTTTGAATACAAGTTGATTTCAATATACATGCATGCATATTTACTTTCTTGGGCATCTCCATCCACTTTCAAAGGAAAATATTTTTTAAATTGATCATGCATCATACAAGAGCATTCAGTCTAACCATCTATACTGTTTAAATTTATAGAATCTATACTGATTTGCTTTATTTGGCAAAAAAAATATTAATTAGAATAGAAAATGTGTGGATTATTTGCACTAAAGATACGCTGATACTGACAATGGTTAAATTGTCAGTCATCTAGGGTTGGCGTCTAGCAGATGTGAACTTTTACTTTCTACACTCCCATTGGTGGTCACCACATGCTGTGACTCTATGTCATATGTTGCATCACTAACGATGGCCAATGAAAATGAATTACTTCTAGACCCTGTTGTCAACGTGAACAAACCGTAATGCAAAAAGAAGTTGCCAAAAAGAATCAGTGTTAGAAGGATGTACGTGAGACCCATGGGAAAATCTCGTACTCTCTTTACACTGAAATAAACCTGCCATGTGACCTCTGCGATTGATGTGTCCAGCACTTTGGATTATAACAACAGAAAGACATTGATAATAATAATAACCAATAGCAATTATTATTATTATTATTAAAAATAACAACAATAATGATCATTTTTATACATTCCCACTTCACAGAAGTGAAAATAAAACAAAGGTTGTCAGCGCAGTGCTGAGCAGTGGTTAGGCTTCCACAGGGCTAAACAAGCAGTCGTGTGTTGGAGTGTGTGTGTGTGCGTGTGAGAGAGAAAAGCCTTCACGGTGCCCAACGCTGGTCTGCTTCTCTCTCTGCCCATTTTCTCTCTCCCTTCCTTTGTCAGCATCTGTCTCTGCTTCTCCTCGTAGGGTCAATGTCCTTGGCACGTCTTGCAGCACATCTGTCTGAAGTACGCACGGCTGCAGAACTTGAATTTCAGCACCAATGGGCAATATGCCACCTTGTTTACGTCTTTGCACTCTGGTTGAAAGGAAAAAAGAGGGAATGAAGCACTGAATAAAGTGGTCAAAGCAGAAGAACCAGAATGAGGAACACAAGGGGGAACACAAGCTTTGGTTTAGAGATCACATGTTAAACGATAGGCAGGTCTCTGTGGAAAGACGATGCAGAACTTTGATACAGAACCCAGAAACTGCTGGATTCGGGGCTGGCTGGGTCTCCAGTGAGCAGTTCAATGGCAGAAACGCTAACGCAACTAAGAATGTCTTGGAAGAAAGGTGTAGATGCATTCCTTCACTAGTGCATTAAGGAACATAAAGATCTTTATTCATTTTGTATTTCTAGTCGCTTTATGTTCCTTTGCATTTTTTTAATGACAAACATGTTCATATTTCCTATGAGGACAACCTTTGGGTTCTTAGAAGGAGAGCCATATGTCAGTCGTCTATGTGAATCCAGAAGGTAATCAGTACAGGGGTGAGCTGCTCGGTTTTTCATACACTGCTGAAATGGAGCTTTGCAAACACTCAGCACTCATCATCTTGTCACGTAGACAATAATTACTGACCCATATAAATCTCTCCATCCTGTCCCAGAGTGTCACGCAATAATGACAGAGTGCAATGGATACTTTCCACCTCTTTGCCTGGGCTAATGTTCATTTCATGTGTACTGTCCATATTACCTGGCAGCACGTAGCCAGATCTGTGACTAAACAGATCAGGTCAGGTCTGCAGTACAGCCAATTCTGGCCAAGAACCGCCCACTCAGACCCGACTGACGTGTAAAGTGATCAATCTGAGTTTGTTCTTTTTTTTAGGGTCTTGTTTTGGATGTGTAACCTATGAAGAATATGTCCTGCTGTTGCTCCACACAAAAAAAGTTATATTATAACTTCTATTAACTAAAATTATTATACAGGAAATGTTTTACCAAGTATGACTTGTCATAAAGCAGACCTCTGCTCACACTCTTGTTTTTTTGTGCTACATTGTATTTTCTGTAAATTATCTTTCTTTACTGTTTTTTTCTTATGTCTATCGTTTTGTGCTACTGTAAAGCTGTTTTGCAACACTGCAAAACTGACTGTTATAAAAATAAACTAAAAGTTAAAAAACGTCCATTTCGGGTTATTTTGTCTTGTCAAGAAGAGTGCGGGCGAGAATGTGGATGCTCTGGTAATAAAAGGCATCTTTGTAAAGGTGTATCTGTTTCTGCGGGGCCTCTTTTGAACTGGGGTCAGATTAGGCCAAAGAGATGGGGCCCAATGTTTCCATCTCCTCAGAGAACAGGTTAAGGGGCCTTAACAGGGGCTGCTATCAACAAACAATCTCCACACCTTGAAGCCTGCAGTACTGGTTAGCCAACAGACATCCTTTGCTCTGAAGCCAAAAAGTCCATGACTCAGAGCCTGGAATCAAGCCTCATATGGTAATTACACTATCTACAGCGTAAAAACAGAGAGGTCTGATTCATAGTATAGCCATGTGCATTAGTGCGGCAACACACTGAATCTCAATTACAGTGTCTTCCTTATTAGCCTTTAAACGTCTACGTTTGAAGAGAATTCAAGTAGACATTGCATCACTGCTGTTGATTAGGGTACAACTAATCCCATTAGGGTCCATTTGGAGAGATAATCTAACTCTGCTTCCCCAGTAAAGGATTTGCGAATACGAATCCATCTCGCAAGGGTCACGGAATTTTATTCAATCCAGGATCACCTAAACAGCGTCCAGCTTCGCTGTCCAAACAGAGGTAGTTAATTATGGGCAAGAATAGAACAATATAATCCTTTGTTAATTCAAAATTGAACGCAGAGGCTGCGAACGATGCGAATCTCAACACCGTGATCAGAGACAGATGGAGCTCATGCGAGCAGTCATAAGTCGTCATCTTTGCTCTTTTGTGAGATTGGCATGAGAGTAAATGACTTACCGTCGCCACCGGAGATGGGTGTGGCGTCGCACTTGCTTTCACACTGTTGCATTGTATTGGGTCTCAGAGACTCGGGACACTCGTTGGAAAGCTGCCCTGTGTACGAGAGGCACTGAACGGTCCGCATCTGTTGACCCAGTCCACACTGAGCAGA
>JAZGTK010017202.1:0-12375 GCA_036877625.1 Ambastaia sidthimunki
AGTTTGCATAATCTTTACCACTTTACTGACAATGTTTAACTTTCATTTTTCTGTTAAGCAGTTTTGCATTGTGAAAAGCACCATACCAATAAATGTTAATTAAATTAGAAATTGATTTGTTGGGTAGTTTTTTAATACCTGACATGACTGTTCTCCTTCTGCCTTGTTCTCCTCAGAACCTTCATGTTTAACAGAAAACAAAGTTCTGCCTGTTTATCAACAAACACCTTCACTTCCTGTCATCTTTCATGACCTACTTGCCGTCTGTTTCATGATTTCTACAGTGCAGATCTCTGATCTTGGGAAATCCACATTCAGTTCATCTGTAATCATGCAATTTATTGCAATAAAGCAGTGCAGTGTTATTCATCTATTAATTTCTTCATCTGCTCTTTCTCTTTTTAAATGATCACTTAATTAACAAATAACAAAAAAAAAACAAAGAGTCTTTCCAGTGGGGTGTTGATATTTTTAAATGAGGTAACCAGTATAACAAGCTATGCTTTTTGTTGTATCATCAAAGCTTCACAATCTGGTGTGATGGTAGACTTCAGTTTCTCTCTGAAAAAGGAAACACTTTAATAAGACAATAGGCTTGTGGAAATATATGATATATTTGGCTTTTATTTTAATAAGTCTGTATGGTGAAACTTCAAAGTTCATGCTTGATGTAGAATTTCTTTCATTAAAACCCAGATCCTTATTTCTGTGCCTGCAAGTGGTTGTTCTAATTTAAAGATATTTAAAGTGCATTCAAGGTAAAATGAATGTCATCTCGTTACCAACCACTAAAAGCAATTTACAGCAATACGTTTAAGTGCATTTTTAAACGGCTGTTTTCATACTTTTTTAAAGAGACTGAGCTGAAACAAGCTTGATGCTCATGGTTGCTGTGTGTTTAAATACAGCTTTATTTTGCATAGACCCTGCAGGCAATATGAGTCCCATCTAAAGATCATGTGAGGTGAGTTCCTCAGTTTCTCAGTGATGGGAGGCAATTGCTAAAAAAAAACTGCAGTATGGGGCATGTGAGAAAGAGAGAGATTATGCTGCCTCGGACGAGATACACAAACACAGGCAATTTAGAGAGCATATTCCATTTTTCAAAGCTTCATCAGTCCCTGTGATTGTACAACGAATGTTTATTTTTCACTAACTAGGGACGGACTCTGCATCCAGCTGTTTTACATCTACTTTTAATTCTTTTTGTAATGCTTCCCTCTCATTGAAATCCCATAAGTATCTTTTTTGAAATGGAGACTCACAAAAGTGGCCATGCACAGACACAACACACACACACTCACAGTATAAACAAGCAAGGATTACAATGAGAACCGAAAAAACTGATGCTGTCTCATGACCGCACTTTTCCACCAGCCGTTTCCCAAGAGACGTAAATTCCATCCTCTAATCTTATTTGTCATTGCATATTAGGGCTTTACTTGTGTTTACAAACCATATTCCTCTGCCCTTGATACGCAATGCTAAGAGCTATGGAATCGAATCGGAGTGAAAGCCAATCCACGATGGAGAAAACGCAGTTTGGCCTGTTAGAATAGGACTGAAACACCTCCTCTGGTATCAAGAGGGGTAACAGGATCCCTGCTAGCATGTAACTGTTTATCGTGGGCTAATGTTCGGCAGGGACTGCCAGAGCACTATGTGCTAAACAATGCACTCATTCAGGCAGCCACGCATCTGCTAGTGATCTGGGATGGGACGTCAGGGTCTGGTCCAAGCCAGAAGAGAAGGTCTTCTGCCACTGTGCCCTACATGGGCGGCACTTGAGAATTGATCTAGGATATGCTGGTGGATTTCAATGGATGAAGAAACACAGACTCACATTAACTGACACACAGCCAGTCTGCATGATGGCTCCATCACCACAATACATTAATCCTTTAAGTGCAGTTATCTCATAGAACCTCAGGTTTGACCCAAATGTTCCTATAGCTTTAATAGTATGGAGCTAGCAATGCCAACACAGCTAACAGGGAATGTTAACAGAACATTGGCTAATGTTCTCTACAAGTTCTTTCAAAGTTTTAAAAAAGTTCTTGCAGTAACGTTAGTGGAATGTTTTTTTCAAAAACCTTGTTCTTAAGTTATCAGCAAAAAGTTTTAAAAACGTTACAGAATTAAAAGTTTGAATAATGTTCTTAAAACCAAAAAGTAACACAAGTAACAAGCAAAACTGGACTTTTGAATGTTCCTAGAACTTTCAAACTAACGTTTTTAACATTTTTATTACTTAATGTAAACATAAGGAAATGTTTTAGAATAATTGTTAGCTGGGAAAGCCATGGATTTGATTCCCAGGAAATGCATAAGCTGATCAAATGTTTATCTGCTTCACTTTGGATAGAAGCATCTTGCCCACTATGTAAATAAATACAGTGTCTGTAGAGAATAGTTGATGGTGAGATAAATAATCTTGTTGGACCATTTGTTGCAGATGAACCTTTCTGTGTACTCCAAAATGATGGAACACCTTGCGTGAGCCTGCAGAAAGTAATGAAAGACTGCATATGGCAGAGCACAGTGTACATGTTCTGCCTTCTTCTGGCTTTAGAGAACTTCAGTGACACTTTCTGAGGGATGATTTTACAACATCCTGAACGTGACAGATACATCAGAGAAGCTCAGTCAACAAACGTCATTGATGACATCTAATTGTTTCACATACAGTATTGACAAACGTTATACATAAAAGATTGTTTAATTTATTGATAAAAAAGTACAGGTTTAAAGTCTCTCTCTGACACACACATACACCTAGAGCGAGTATTTATAACTGCATATTTTGCTCTAAACAATATCACCTATTATGATAATGCTAAACTTTCAGATATGGTTAATTAATAGGACATTATTAAGACCCTTTAACTGCTGTTTTCATGAAAGATCTCGTAGGGCAACATTAATCACACCCTGCCGGGCGCTGATAACGCGTCAGACAACGGCACCCATTCACTCCCGTCTCACAACAACCTCCGCCACGCGTGGAGTCCAAAGTGAAAAGCGATCCGTGGAAAATTGGGGAGGAAATAGCCTTCCCGGGATCAGCGTTGCGGTATAGAGTTACGGCGCAGGCCACTCCCCCTGTCTGGCTCGCTTTTTTCTCAACCTCTCGGTTGGCTTTCCGTGAGGGCTTGTTTCGGCTCACGCTCAGACCGCTGAGAAATAGCAGGCAGAAGATGGCTGACTCAACCGGGCACGGTGAGCCCGCAACAGCAGTGCCATCACCAGCAGAATCAACTTCACTGGGGCTTCTTGCGCGCTTGCCATTCGCTGCCACTCCGCAACTCTGAAACGGCCCCGCCTCGCTCAGTGCCGTGCGCCCCCGGGTTTTTACCCCCCAAATATTGACAGAGATTTAAAGCAAACATGGCTGAGATGGAGAAAGAGGGAAGACCCCCGGAAAACAAGAGGAGCAGAAAGCCAGCTCACCCGGTGAAGAGGGAAATTAACGCGGAGATGAAGGTACGTTGTGCGCTCTCTGCCTGGCGCGGGACTCAGGAAAGCTGGTCATTTTTGGATGCGTTGAGCGCACCGCCGCTCCGCCCTCGGACTGGATATAGAGAAGCGATTCATTCAGGCGCTGTGTGTTTGGGGTTCATCAGCAAACTTTGATTTTTGGGATTATTTTTCTCTGGCTTTTAAGGTTAATCTTTTCAGATCACGTCTCCATTTCGAGGGTTTAGGGTTCTCATGTGTGTCATTACATTATGAATGCCTACATGTTGTATTTGAACACGTTTGTTATGTTTTCAGTCATATGCATCAGTCTTAAATAACTCCAGTACTTTATAAACATAACTTGGAGATGGTTATTGAGCGCACTACTCGCTGTCCATGGTAACTGATGGAAAACCCAGTGCGTCAGTAATCGCGTCAAACTGCTGCAGTTACTATTACTACAACAACCGCTGTTACTATCAGTCTCAGCTCGCAACACAACCACAGAAAGAAAGAAACAGTGAAAGACTGACTAATAAACCGGGTTAGATGGACGCAGCTGTCCAGCTGTTCTGATGGGAAGCGCTGTTTTCCAGATCTGTACAGCATTGCCTGAGCGGGTTCTGCTCATCACAAATGACATTTAAAAGCTTGTTTGGAGCATTTGGTTCGTGCAATAACACGTTCTTCTATTCAAGCGCTATAATATATTTCCACTTTATATTGTGTGGTCCGGGAAACTGTATGTTTTGGAGGCGCACACGGGCGCTTTGTCTCCTGTTTTTCTGGTGCTCATTGTCTGAAGCGTTTGACATCAGCTGCTAGGCAGGGTAATGTTTTGGAAACGCCGGAACTGATACCCAACATTAATCTTACACAGTATTTTTACAAGCTACGTTTATATTCACAAAACACAATAGTATACGGGGACGCGTTTGGTTATTATTCATTTGATAACGTGCATGGGTCACTGTAAACGCGTTGAGGATTTAGTAAATTGAACTGTTCGCGTTTTTCTTGTTGGTGATGATTTGATGGGACCCTCGTGAGGATCTCCGGTCCGCGGGGTCTCTAAATTTGACAGATATTGATCGACCTGTAGCGGAGATACACGCGCGCGTCTCCTTAAACGCCGCCGACCCTTCACACACACACACACACACACACGCACACGCACACGCACACGCACACGCACACACACACACACACACACACGAGAGAAACGGGTTTGTTCTGGAAATGATTTGTTTTCTTATAGAAAATTGTGTCAGGTGTTTGCTCACAGTGTTGAGGATGTTGATCAAGCGGTTTGCTGGATTCTTGTGCATTTTTTTGCGTCCCCCATTTCATATAAAAGAAAAGAAACAAAATAAAAGCTTGCGTTATCTTCTTTATTTCTGATATTCCCTTTAATATTCCCTAACATTACCTAACAAGACTAACATTCCCTGACAAGAATGTTAGTCTTGTCAGGGTTATTTGTTGTACAAGTCAGACACAAGTCTATCATTTCATCCATACATTTGTAATTTTTGCCACAGATCTGTGAATGAAGCTGATTTCTGCCTCGATTCTCACAGAGAACATTCTGACATTAAACCACATTTTAAGATTAAACCACATTTTAAGTCACCAAATGATTTTAGGTCAAACACTCACAGAGTGTCTGAGGTCACCTGCATTGTTAACAATTTACTTAAAACACTTTAAATGTATTAAGTAACAAAACATTAATGCAATGTCTAAAAAAATGATGTTTTAACATTCACATAAACATTTAAATGTTTTTTATTGGTTATTCAAACTTTTTAATTCTGTAACTTTTTAAAACATTCCACTAACAACTTTTTGGATGACATTTTGATATATAAAATAGACAACATCAACAAAGTTTTACTAACATTACTGCAAGAACAATTTTTTTTTACGTTCTGAGAACGTTTCCTGTAAGCTGGGTCTGGTCTGAATCACAGCCACACTCATCCTGAAATGACATTGAACTTCTTACCTTGTGGTGTCTGTGATGTTTAATGTCTCTCTCCAAAAAGAATAAATAATGAAGAGTATTATTTCAAAGCAGTTATGTGACTTATGAAGTGTGAAATTGGATCTGATCATAAACAGTAATGCTTGTAAGAGCACTTTAAGAGGACACCTACCTAACCTGAATGTTATTTTTCTAATGTACAATAATTTTTAGTTAAACGATTGAACATCTTTATTCCTGAAAGATAACTTAGCTTCAAAGAATATATTAATGAAGAAGGGCTGGATACAGGTACACACACACATAGATGTTATATAGAGCTAACCCAGACACCCTATTAAACAACCCTATACAGGCCTCTTCAATAGGCTATGCTATAAACACACCCCATTTAACTAGAGGTACAGTATAACCACCAGTGACATGTTCCCATTAAAATTAGTTTATTCTTAAATAACTTAATTCCCTCATTGCCAAACAGGTAGTAACATCCTTTTCAAACAAGAACCCTGGATAGCACATACATCTTTCCCATACACTCCATATGTTGCCCCAAATACCCCATGCTGCTTCCTCATATATGCCCCAGATACCCCATGCAGTTATCCCTAAAACCCTTGTACTGTAGGTAGTACCCTAGATAGTCCACACGTACTATCTGGTGGTCCTGTGCATATTTAAACAATGCAGATGTACGAATATTCACACAATGTATCACACCCATGTAACATGAAAACAGGAAACAGCAAAAGCCATGGAGACAAAACAAAACGTTTCCCCAAACATTTGCGTCAACAGACACGGATCAGGTTCTGTGGAATCAAAGCTAAATTTGATAGGTGGTGTAGAGTAACCAGAGCAGGGTTTGGAGCTAGGGTCTGTTTGAGGGGTCTGAGATACATGCATGAACAGGTGTCAGTATAACGGTGAAAATTACATCAAGGTTGAATACTTCCACCCCTGTTTTGATCAAAATGTGTCTGCCAGACTTTTGATTTATTCAGTAAACTTTCTATCCTTTCTTTTAATCAGTTGTTTCTCATTCTCTTTTTCTTCTCTCTTTCTCGCTCTCTCTCTCTTTCTCTTTATCTCGTCATTGCGTTCACGTTTTCCACCGTGAACTAAAACCATCACCAGAATTGAGTTGCTTTTTTGCAAAGGTGCCTTGAAAGTGTTAAGATACTGAAGCTCTGTTTTTACACAGCCTCCATTAGTCTGACGGCGGGTGCAAATAAGCCCCAAACACTGTGTGTTACGGTGTAACCTGAAAACATACAGCAAAGTGTGTGTGTGTGTGTGTGTGTGTGCAAATATAATCTGTGTTCTGTGTTTGCTGTGCAGTTTTCTCTTATTGCCTCAGTGAGAACTTGAGACCTGAGCATTATGAATTTCTCCCTCTCATGTATCAGGTTTCCACCAACACACACAATCTGTGTCTGAGGAGTCCCTCGCTTTGCTTAGTTTTTCTTACTTACAAAAATAAGAGAAAGAAAAATGGAAAAGGGGCAGAACAAGGGAGGGTTACGCTTCAGAGAGAGAAAGAATCAAAAGGAATGAAGGAGAGAAAGTTACAGAAGGAGAGATGTCTGACAGTTTCATGTGCATGGTAAAATAAGCTGTGTTGGTGATTGCCCAGACAGAGAGAAAGAGAGAGAGAGAGAGAGAGAGAGACAGACAGAGAGAGAAAGAGGAGAGAATGGAATGTATACAGCAATAGGCAGCCTAAGCTGTAAAAACTGAAAGCTGAGAATACAGGCAGGATCAGATATCAAGGAAGGTAGAGGAAAATGAAAGCATAGCGGTGGGGGAGAGAGAGAGACTGAAAGAGAGAGAGAGTATGGAAGAGAGGAAAAGCAAGTGATATTAAGTATGAGAGAGAGACAAGTGAAAAAGCAAGAGGGGAATGGAAAAAGTGCGGGTTGGGAAAGACAGGAGAGAGAGAGAGAGAGGTTGGTCAGAAGGAACGTTGGAGAGGGGAGGAGGGAATTTTATCATGGTGTACAGTGACCTACTCTGGTTACCACACGCAGGGTGTCTGATTCCCCCCGTCGTCACAATCCCAGCAAACAGAGAGAGAGAGAGAGAGAGAGAAAGAGAGAGAGAATAAGATTTACTGCTTCATATCTTATAACTTTTCTTGCTGATATTTCAGTCTGCTGTGAAAAACATTCAATCATTTCCTATTTGATTTAGTCTCAATAGGGACCGAAATACAGTATCTAATACAGTATCTCCCACTTTTTCATTTTTCTCAAGGTGATTTTTGTGTTTTATCTGAGCCTGTGTTATTATTATGTGGCCTTCAAAGTAGGTACTTGAAGGCCATATAATTATTAAATTAGTATTAAATATTGAGCATTAAATAGTGTTAAATCCTGAGCATTGAATCTGAGTCACTAGTTTATTCATGTAGATAAATTCAAATATTCCTTTACAAAATACAATATTAAGGAAAGAGCAAAGTTCAGCATAATGTTTCTTTGGCCATTCACATTAAAATGTTTTAAATGATAAAATATATGATTCTGTAGGTGGCTTGGCTATATTAATATATAGTTTGACCTTTGACCTTGTGCTGAATTCTTATGACCCCACTATAATCACTATAAGCAGTGAGAAAATGTATGGGCACCTGTTATTCAGAACGATAAGAACTCTATATAAAAAACACTTTAGACCAGAGCTCGGGTGATTCCAGACTGATCTGTGCTGATACGGTCCGGTGGGGTTTCTGTGGACAGGGTGCAATTACTGAGCCTGACCTTGATCTCAAAACAGACGCCTCACCTGACACACCAGAGACAGGACAGACACCTAGTGGTCACTCAGGGGAAGTGCAAGAAAACCCGCAGACAACCTCATCAGATTTCTATAACAATAAAATAAATATAACTCATTCCTTTTAATTTGTTTGTTTGTTATGTTTTTTGTTGTTTTTTGGTTATTCCTAAGCAGCGAAACTTCTGTTGAGCCTGATTTTGTAAACTATAAGAATATGAATTTGCAGTGATAGGTTAATTCTGTAGTTAAAGCTGAGATTTACAAGTAAATGTGAAAAGACATGCCTGTCAAAACAAAACAGCACTTTAATGCCTGACCCGTAATGTAATTGACTGACAGTTTCTATGTTTGATTGACAGTTCTTATCTCGTGTCTCATCAGGTCCCAGGCAATCGGCCCCTCCCAGGGGCGGGGCAGGCAGGCAATCTCCATGGCAACTCGCCCTACCTGATGGTGAGAGCCAGAAATAAACAATATTTTATGGAAATAAACATATAAACCATGCACACATAAATACATATCTGTCTGGATCTATAGATGCTCCTTTACAGCATATACACTATAACAACAATTGCACTCATATCTTAATTAAAGAATACGATCTAACATTATGTTGTAATATTGATTTAAAGGGTAAATTAAAGCTATAATAAAGAGAAATAAATAGAGAAAGTGTCATTAAAAACAGACAGAGATCATTAAAATCAAACAGGTTGTTAGCAAAGGTGAAGCATTTTCAGGGCTACTGTAATTTTTATACTATATATATTTATAAAAAAATACTGTAACTTTTTCTATATTTTTATTTACTCTTGAAAGTGTTAGTTCCTCCTAAAAATGACAATGTTCCCATCTTTTAAGTCAATGTCAATTTAAATATTTGTAAATTTTTAAATAGTTATCAAAAATGTTCTTGCAGTAACATTAGTAGAACGCTAATGTTTTATACTGTATATATTAAGTTATTCTTGGTGGTTAGTGGAACACGTAACAAATGTTATGTTCCTAGAACTTTCAAAATAAATGTTTTTGTTACTTAAGGAAACATTAGGAAAACATTCATACAACCTAAAATTGCTAGCTAGGGAGCTAGTGGATTTCCTGGATGAAACTGCCTTTGTCCTTGGTTTACAGTATTGATGCAAACCAAAGATTCCCTGTGGAGGTTATCCTGTTTATCCACATTGCAAAATCTGCTCAGAGGTTTTATATTGACCATCTCAGCTCAATACACCTTCTAAATAAACTACATACGGCAAAATAAGGATCTACAGATATTCCTTCACAAATATCTTGTGTTATATTCATGATGCATTTTTAATGGCTTGTGAAATCATACTTTCAATATATAACAAAAAATGAGTTTTAGCTTATGTAGCTTGTAGCTTATGGTACAATAAGCAGTAGATTTTTTTATTTTACAGATGAAAACTAATTGCAAATAATAAAACTGCAAATTGTAAATAAATATTTTAAATAATTTTCTCTCTCATAGAGTTTTGCGGAAAACACCATGAATGAGTTGCTTGGATGGTACGGATATGACAAAGTGGAATTACGAGACTCGGATGACATTGAGATCCGTAACTACCCTGGCGGAGAAATGCGGCAACACATCTCTGTCCTGAAAGGTGAGTGCCGTACAGTACAGAACTACCCCCACCAAACAATGTCCACATCACTACAGCCTACAGTTATTTAAAATACTCATCATTTACCCTCCTAACCTTTCAAACCCATGACTGTCCTTATAAAGCTGTATCTAGCAGGATGTCCAATTTGCCTTTTATGTTCATTGAAAAGGTTAGTGACTGTGACTATCCCTGGTTCTCACCCACTTCATAGTATGTTAAAAATAGCATTACTAAATTAATTAATAAAGGAAAGAAAGAAATGTAGTTCAGTGCATTTTGAAACAAGTAAATGATGAGTAAGTAAATATGCCAGAATTTTTATTTTTCTGTGAACTATCCCTTTAAACTTTCCTCTGCAACTCAAAACTAACTAACATACACTAACCACAGGAAGTTTCAGAATTTAACTGTCCTTTCTGAACCCTCTTAACATCAGACAGTAATGTGCAACTTTCTTGAAAACAGCCTTTAATTCCCGATAGGTTCTTTGCATCAGATTAATTTTACAAACCTGTTTGCCTCCAGAAAGAGCCCACAGGGAATTCTGGGATGGTAATGACACAAAATCCTGACAAGAACTCAAAACAAGGACTGTAATCAGACATTAGGCACAGAGTTTTAAATGCTGGTAGATAGCAAATGCACAATTAAAAACTTCCTCCATCATTCCCCCAAGAAAACGGAGATAAACCCGCTTTTATCTGTCGCACTATATGCTGTCTCCTGGCTGCCCTTAGTGCCAGAGCATTAGAGAGTCTTAAACTGTCAGCCATTTTTTTTCTGTGCCCCTGTGGGGACAGAGGAGATGCCAACACAAAGAACTAGCTAATTCCCTGCTAAGTCTATACCCTAACCTCCATTAAATAACATTGTGATTTAGGCATTAGAAAGTTCCTGGCTAGCGTGCACTCAGTCACATTTCTCTAACCTGCCTCACTTGCCATGTGACTCCATAATTACTTTCTGCGGTCTGACAAATCCACAGCGACAGATTAGAATATTTCTCCATTGTTAGCTGGTGTTGCTGGAAGTGGAGAGATTAGGCAAAGGACAATCAGACCTCATTAACTCATTTAGCCGTGATCCTCATCAAATGAACACGCTGTCAGAGTTACAAATGGGCTTTTCTGCTGTCTAAGTTATCTGTCTTGTTTTATTTGCTGCAGGTGCATGTGTATGCCCGGCTAACAATTTTAGGCTGTAAAAACGTTTCTGTAACATTTCCATTAAGCAACAATAACTTTAAAAAGGTTCTTTTGAAAGTTCTAGGAACGATTAAACATACAGTTTTTAGACGTTGTATTAACAATACTGCTTGGTTAACATTTTTTAATTCTGTAATGTTTTTAAAACGTTCCATCAGCTACATAGGAATAAGCAACAGCGACTTTTTGCAGCATTTTCACTAAATATTAATGCACAATATGCATAGATTAGCACGTTGACTGCACATTTATAGTCGCATTTTGTCTGGAGAGTGATAGACGGCATTAATCAGTATTTTCTGTTTAATTGAGAGAGGAATAACTAATGTAGAATACATTCAGATGTATGTATGTTTACATTATTATGTTCCTTTTGTGGTCATAATTACTCACATCCTTATGTTATGTTATGGCAATCATATAAATATGCACAATAAATAAATATTAAAATATCAATGAATGCAAGCAGTTGCAATTTTACCCAACAAATAAGTTTAATATTCCATTTAAGAAAGTATTAATATATGAAAGGAAATTCATTTATAAACAGCAGAAAGAAAACCCCATATAACATATAACAAGAGACTTAATGTATCAATGACTTTAGTAATATCTTTTGCTTTAGAATCACTGTATGCGATCTAAATGTTAAAAATATGACTGGTTGTGTTAGTAAAGTGTTGCTCGCGTTTGCTAACTGCAGTTACAATACAAGACTGTAAATAGGTATTATCCAACAATACACATCAACTAAAACTGCCTTCACAAAATACCACTATTGACTAAATTCATGAGAGTTCAGCTAATGCGTTAAAATGTGTAAAAAATGAATCAGCTTAAACAAATTGTGTGAATTGTGTCACAACTTTTACACACAAAAACGACAAACGCAATTGCAAATGCAATTCCTTTTATACAAGTTCAATGTTTTCCTTTGATAATTAACACGCAATGATAGTAGTTGTATAAAGTTGTCCAAAGACAAAAATGCCAAGGACACTTTGTACGACTATTTTAAATACAGATCCCGCTAACTTTGTGTACTTCACACCGTTACGAATCTGTGATAATGTCCTTTGTACTTTCTCCTCTCTAGAGAACTCTTTGCCAAAAGCGTCCACAGTGGAGAACAGCACCGGCTCTCCTCCCCACGCCAGCAGCTCCGGCTCCACACCGACATTACGCAACGGAGTGACGGGCGAGGCCCCTGCAAACCCCTCCTGCTCCTCCAGGGAGCCCGGAGGTCTGCCAATCATAGTGCCCTTAATCCCACCCCCTCTGATCAAAGCACCAGCGGGTAAGAAACAGA
>JAZGTK010017203.1:0-12375 GCA_036877625.1 Ambastaia sidthimunki
TAGCCATTGTCACCTTGAGTGCTTTGAAAAGCATTACTCATTTTTAAGTTGGAAAAATAATTATTGTAAAATAAGCATAAATAAATTAAAACCCAAATAAATACTTAGGTTGACGAAACGATTTATCATGCCAACGATTAAATCAACCAATCAGAAATCAAGCTGACATCATGGTGGACTCCCAATTATTTGCAGCAAACTAAAGATGCAATAGCAAATTTGAGTAGAAACTCAAACAGTACAGCAACTTGGCGACCTTCCAGCGATATAATTGCCGCCACTGTGAGCATAGCACACTGGATAAAAGGATAGCACATCACATTGTTGGTATCACACTGCTGTATGACCTACAGTAACATTAATTCAACACACATCCAGCCAGTTATTAGCCTGTGGGCAGAGATTCATAAATAATCAAAGGCTTTTCACATGCTGAGATCAGTAAATCAGCACATAAGAGCTCACCTGTGGTACTGCGCCTGAAGGAACTGAAATTCTTCTTTAATGCGGTCCAAAGTCTCCAGAACCGTGAACTTAAATGACTGGCCAGGCTGCAGAGGGACCTACGGAGAGAGAGAGAGAGCGAGAAAGAGAGAGAGAGAAAGTGGTGGCTTATTAAATCAGTAAATAACCATCATTCTGCGCTGGAGGTTTGTTCTAAGAAAATTAATGTATCACAACTGACTTGTTCAAATTAAATTAAAAAATACGCCCACCTTGTTATCTAGTGGCCTCACTGTGAATTTAAGTGTACGAATACTCATCTTTTGAAAGGGAAAGACAGAAAATTTCATGACAACATGTTTTTCAATAACTCATCTCAGAGAAAATAATGTAGGAACATGAAAATGCCCTTTCTCTTATTACTGTATAACCAGGACAAAATACTGAACAGTACATTCTAACAAACATCCTTTAACTGTGAAACACACAGATGGAGAAAGTAATATGTTTTTGGGATGACACAAGACTGAGTTAATCATGCTAGAATTGTTTATTTTGAGTGCACTGTTCCTTTAAAGGGTATCAACAGTACAAGCCTTTTGGTGGGAGAAGAAAAATCATTTTCTTTCTGTTAAAAAAAAATCGATCTGGCCCACATCTAATTACTGATCCTTTATCATAGTAATCTGGGCATGATTTCGGTATTAAAAGCAACACATATTTTTAAGGTTACACTGAAGGAAGGTTTTGAATGTTTTTCTTAAAGGAAATTTTAGGGAAACGTTCCTACAGTCTAAAATAGTTAGCTGGGTAGCCCTTAACATTAACCCTTGATAGCAGCAAGTGCAGTTCCTACAGAACCAATTACCATCATGAACCATTAGAACCAAACAGAACCATTAGACCTTATGAAACTCTTGCTGTATGTCAGTGTGAGGAACTAATCTCCATAATAACTGGAGCTACGCCAGATTCTCATCTCATGATCGTATCATTAATCTCAGATCAGCAGCATGAGTCCTGCTGCAGGGAATCTGTACTGGCAGAAATCCACAGACAGATTTCCGAAGAATTCCATTCGTGACATTTATAAAATTCCAAATGTTGGTTTATTTGGGTTATTTTAATGGCATTTTCGGTATCAATGCAATACTCTCCATTTTTTTTTAAAACACATTTTACCATATTTAAATAAATTCCACGCATTTCCCCCCACAACCAGAGCAGGAAATGAGAAAACGGCACAGATTTAATGTGGGACCAGTTTTAAGTAAAATGTCAAGCAAAGCTCTACGTGCTTTAACGTGATCATACTGTACCCTTATCTATTTCTCCTCCTCATTAAAACCCAAAGTCCTTTCCATTGCTATTTTTAAACACGTTTCCTGTGTGTCAGCTGTTTCCCAAAATGGCCGCCTTTGTCTTGCCCTCCTCTGGGCTTTCCATTCTCGGCCGTTCTCTCTCTGAAACGTGATGTCCGGCCATCGGCTGAAGATTGGCGGTTTCAGTGTGAGCTTCATTAGTCTAGACAAGCAAAATTCAATTAAATTTCAATTAGGCTAACGGTAGAGGTCAGACGCTCTGTGAGCTTTTGAGTAATTAAGCTGCAGGCGCACAGCTGACTGGATGAGTTCAGTACATACACCACACTGAGTGTGTGTGTGAGGGGGGAGGCTATCATTGTATCTTTGTATCCCCCCATTCATTTCAATGTGTGTGTGTGTGTGTACAGTAACTATATCCTAAACAACATGGAAACCACTTGGGTCTGGATTTATTGGAGCACAGAAGAGCACTGTGGATTTCCACATCAACAGTTATCCAAAATATTATGATGACAAATCAAACGTTATGGGAATAATATTGCTTTAACTCTGGAAGACTTCCATGGATAATTGTAGATCTTTACATTTTATTAGGAAAATGTGAATGGTCTTAGCCTGTCCAAATACTGTATATTCCGCCACAATGCTAGTAGGTAAGCTACTGTTACTAGGGAGCTCCTGGATGGTTAACTAGGCATTTCTAGGTTAATGTTTCCTGACTCCCTGGTCTCTGCAAGGTGAAGTCTGTGACTCCAATTGCTTAGTAAACTACTTCTTCAGCCTGTCTGTAGGTTATTAAGACAAAATAGAACTGATGGCTGGGTCACACTGTCCCAACAAAAGGTTCTGATATTAGAATGTTGGTAAATATAACGTTTTTCACACTATTTCAGAGTTTTGGTGTTTTGTTGGGGCAGTGTGAACTAGCCTTTAGGGTAACCTTTAACCCTAAATTTGACCAGTAGTAACAGTGATAATTGTCTTAGCAAGAAATGGTAAAACTGGTAATTTATCATTACAACAGAATCTCTTTCATTGCTTAATTTATCAGAAGTGAATTAAAAAAAAATTCTAAGATGGTGCCATGATGGACAACGGATAGTAGGTGTATAAAAATTTTGAGGTTAACAACATACAAACACAAACACACACAAACACATGGAGGAAACCCAGGTTACAGCATCTGTTTAGACACTGTGTGTCAGACAGGAGGAGCGGGAATCCTGAAATCCAAAACTGATCCTGTTAATCTGGCCGAGTGGGAATGAGGCTCGCTGAGGCACAGACAGCTAGCCATGTGGTACAGCGCCTAGTCAATCACAATTCAGACGAGTCACAGCAGGCTAGCCTAGAATTACTGGAGATTATCTTCTGACGGAGGTCAAAGGGGGAGAGGGAGAGACGACCAGATCCCATAACAATGGTGGGAAATGAAATCTCTCCCAATCGCCTACTGATCACGCCTGGAGTTGCTATTTTGGACACGTGGTTTTAAAATAGGTCTGAGGGAGAAGCGAGAGAAAGAGAGAGAGAGAGAGAGACACGTTATAAGAGAAACAGTGACAGTTTCCATAATGTCCAAGGAATGGTTTTATGCATACTTGCAGGCTGGCTGAATTTAAAAAAAGGAGAGGACAAAAAAAACCCAAGAAAAATTAAAGAAAGAAAATGAGAAAAAGACACTGAAAGAAAGAATCAACGAACAAAAGAAATAAAACAACAGAAAAAAATGAAATAAGTATTACTGAATAAAGGCAAAAGAACAGGCTGAAGAAAATGAAAGGAGTGAAAGAGCAAAAAGACAGCACAAAAAGAAAGAAGTAACATTAGTGAAAGGCAGAGAAAAATAGAAAGAGTGACAGAATAAAAACAAAAGAGCCAAAATAAAAGAAATAGCAAAAGGTAAAAAAGTACGAAAGAACAAAAAAGCAAAGTCTCTCCTAGTCGCCAGCTCTGATCGTCTCTTCTATCATGGCTGGAGTTGCTATTTTGGACACAGTGTTTTAAATCGACTCGAGGGGGAAAGAGAGACAGAGAGACGTGAGGAGAGAAGAGCTGACAGCTTCCGAGATGTCTACCGAACAGTTTTCCGCTTGCATCCTTGCAGACAGGCTGCGGATAGAGACATCTATGAAATAATCATCCGCTGGTGAAATATTTAGTGCAAAAAGGCACATGAATAGATGAGGTACACCGGAGAGTGGGTGGAAAGGAGGTGTCAGTATGATCTCAGGGGGACTTGACTGAATGCGTGTTCTTGCTCTCTAAAAAAACTCATCTCTCTTTTCTGGCCAGTTCTGCAAGGCTGATCACAGCCTTATCTGCAAATAACTACTGGAATTCCCAGGACCGAACCGTTTCTAGTTGTTAAGAGTTTAGCAGACACACCTCAGTGAAGGTTTGGTTACCGAGGTGTGAGTGTTGGGTTGTATCTTCTGTCACAACCTCATTAAACCATCGGAGAGACCATCCCTCACTTTTGCCCTTCATATCAGAAGCTTTTAAAGATTTTAAACCCCACTGAATGCTGGAAAGTCGGGTGACTGCACAGACTATTTTGGAGAGCTACTGACAATGAGGCTCTGGAGTGGCTCATTTTAGCATGGAGGCTCCCATTGTGAGGTAGAACGAAAGCCATCGCCGTCCAATACTGGATTAGAAATTGTGGATTGGCAGGCGGAGGAAGCAGCTTTTATACTTTACACAGAAAATCAGCAATGATTTGGCCTGTGCTGAAGAAAGAAAGAAAGAAAGAAAGAAAGAAAGAGAGAGAGAGAGAGAGAGAGAGAGACAAAAAGAATGTAGAGGCACCATGGTACAGTGGTGGTATCACATAATTCAATTTCAATTAATCCTATGATTTTACATGATACCATGATATTAGTACATGTCCACAATAGACGGAAAATTTGCTTTTAGAAAAGACATAAAATATGACATTATCCTGATTACAAGTGAAAGAAAGATAAGTGGAATACTGTGGGAAAATATAATACTAGAAACCAAATGGATTAATGCCCAAATGGGGCCAGAATTTAAAACAAAGCAGTTAGTTAAAAAAAAAGAATAAAGAAAGAAAGAAAGATCAGCTCATTAAAGGAACATATGCGTATTTTGCGGCCAAGAATTTGGCAACGATTTTTGCCCGGCCACATCAGTGAAACAGAAAACTGGCTTTCTCTCTCAAAAACACACACACACACACACACAACAAATTCAAGACTTTAAAATCCATTTATATAAACGATTATAATCAGATGTGTGGTCATCTAAAGTTTAGAGGCAAATGTGATTTGAACTGACATCCCTCACTAATAACTGAAGCAGACACAATGTTTCCAGTATCAACTTATTTGTCTGCCCACACAGAAATGCTGCGTGATCCTGCACAATCACAGCCAATCAGAACATATCTGATGTATAATATACAACTGTGCGGATTGGGACATTGGACCAATGAGATTTCACTGTGGGCGGGGCTACCCTGCTCGCTGCTTAAATAGAAACAAAGTGTGCTGTCACTTGTCACAGTCTTGGCTGTTATATTAAATGTCACACAGAGAGGTTGTATCAGCCAGCCAATAAGATTTACCGCACTGGTCAGCCAATCAGATAACTGTTTTTCTAAATTAATCAAGCCATGAGCCAGGGTATCGAAATAAACTCTCCTTAAATGCAATCTGAAAACAACATACACAAACAGCTGTCTCTACAAAAGACCCATAAATCTATTCGGTGCAAACACAGGTACTATTAATGACAGAACAAAGACAAATATCTCTCATGCAAACGTGCTGTACAGAGGGTAACAGACACAAATTTAACACCCTGTTATTTGTATCAGGTTTCTCGAACCTCTGGTCATGTCAAACCATCCTAAGACCACCTACAGAGACAAGGGGTCTCATTTCTCACACCTTACAAATAACATTTGTGGACTTCCCTCCCTTTTACACTGATTGAGGACAAACCTCACTCTATTTTTGCCAGTAGAGCACAATCAATAGAACTGATCTAAGATCAGTCCTTAAACCACCATCCTATAACACAATCACCTCTATAACTATTGTTTCTCACAGAGCATTCTTGGAAGTTTGTGTTCCATAACTATCGGAAACTGAAGGTGTGGCTGCCACGGATTATGAGCTTTCCCAGATCAGCGTTTTTTTATTGTTATTGTTTTTGGCTCGGAAGCACAGAGCGCAGTTATCCCTCTCTTATCCACCCCCCCACCCCGCAAACCCAATCCCCCTGCTTCAGATAACGCAAACCACAAAAATCCAGTGGAACCAATTACCAGTCCTTCTGATGCTGTTTGCCTTGCAAATCGGGTCTTAACCCTTTCACTGGGCAGGTACGCATTGAATCCGACACATGCGGACACACATATGTGTACAGAAAGTTAAAATAAACAATTTATTCTGGAAGGGCTATTACATCACAGTTAGAATTTCATACTAATAGCCTCTATTTGATTTGCACCAGATGGCGTCTGTCTTGCACTTAAAGTGAATGAAAAACCTTGGCTGTTAGACTAGACTTTACCTGATTTATTTGACATTGAATAAAATTTGTTTTTGCCTAAAGGGTGCAACACAAAAAAACTAAGCTTGTTCGTCAAAGAAAACATGAGTGGCGCGGACCTGTGCAAAACTCACAGCTAGGATTCTGAGGTGTTGTGGATGGCCAGGACATTGTTATAAGGTTGATATTTATGTTCTTGTTAGTTGCTTATTGGACCAAGAGTCCAGGACTCAATATTCTTGATGATATTCTGATCCCCAGATATGGCTTATGTCTGTTTTTCAGGGCAAGTCTGAGGGATTTTTTTGCCTGCCATAACAAGAGCAACTTACAAGAGTTTGTTCTAACCATGCATTTCCTACTAACACAATTCACACACATCTAAAAAGTTACAAAACAAAAAACATTCTCACACCTTTTACGTCGTAGATCATATTTCACAGACCACGGGGGTAAAAATAAAACCTGGCCGCAGTTTTTATTGGTGCTTTGGTTTGTTCAGTGTATCATTACGAAACACATTTTCACACTCTGACTGGGAATCTCAGGACTTCTGTTCGGTTTAAGGAGAATTCTGAGTTAAACGCAAGTTAATCTTCATTGAAGGCATTTGTGGAATTCTGTTGATTAGCACTACAAAATCATTTTGACTCGTACACAGTTTGTAAAAACAGTTATGACAGTTCATGCACTAACAAGCCACACAAAAAAATGCCTTGGTCATATTTCATACCCAAATTGTCAATCAATGTAAAATAGCCTTCCTTTATTTTATGTAACATTTAATTTGATTTTGGGATGAAATACAACCTGTACATTTCTTGACAGTCTGGTAATGGTTGCTTATAAATGGACTTTTGAACAATTTTTTTGCTTGTTTTTACAAACTGAGGTACTAGTTGAAATAAATCCCTGAGGTAACTGATAGCATGCCAAAGACGCTTAACTTGTATTTAACCCAGAATATAGATTAGAAGGAAGGGCTCTTGCTAACCTAAATTTATTTTTATCAAATAAACAACAACGTGAACAATTCAAGCATACAAAAATACACACTAAAACAGCCCCAAGAAACCTTTTATTTATTCATATGGTGGTTAATGTCTTATGCCATCATATAACATACAATAGTTTGGCTGTAATGTTGAACCACATTTAAAACCTGCTGCAATGTAGATACTTTGAATTCTCATCAAACTTCAATCAGTTGACTGACCTATTTATCTAAAACGGAATACAGACAACAAATAAACATACCACTGTCAGCCCCTTACAACCCCACCCCCACACACACACTTTACAGTAAACCACTCCAAATTTGCCCAAACACACCGCACTATGGCATCTATTAGAGGGGGTGTTAAAAAGATTTATTACACAAACTAATACACCACACACTGTATTCAATTCCTCCCACACAACTTTCTATCAACTGACCTCTCAGAGCACCTGGGTGCAGCTGAAAGTGTGTGTGTGACTGTGTACGTGCAACTAAAAGTCTACGTAGACATCTCTCTTACATCCAATTGCTTCATCTGTTCATTTGTCTTCTAACAGCGAGAACATGGGAAAACAAGAAAGCGCAGCACACTTACCGGGTGTCTACCCTGCGGGTACATGGTCACCGGAGGGATGCCGGCTTTGGGTTTGACGGCCAACACACTCCCCTGACCCTCTGCACCCCTGAGTCCCCAAACCGCAGGGGACAGAGCCCCAGATCAAGTTCTGGCACTGGCAGCCTGGCTCTGCCCTTTTCAAGCCCGGATCCGATGCAGAAAAAGACTGTCAGTGCATTAAACAAGGGGTACTCGTAAAACAGATCCCCTTACTCACACTTGGACTGAATTTCCCCCCAGAATTCCTTGGGGTGACGTCCAGTCTTAGAGTCTCTTTACTGACTGTGTTTTGTTGCTTGACAGCTCAGGAGCAGCAGGGAATTCCGAAGAATGACGTCCAACTGTCTCCAATCTTGTTCTTCTTCAAATGTCCCCAACAAGCTATAAAAACAAACACGTACCTCCATTCGAATGTGCCACAGTCTTCCAACCTTGTTCCTCTTGTAACACTGCCTTGAAACTAAAAGATCTTCTTAGCTGTGGTCTACAAAGACGAGGGAGGGAATGGAACAAGCTTTGTTTTTAATCTAAATCTAGAGAGGAAGAAAAAACACACAGGAAGGCAAGAAAGAACAGCAGGTCACTGAAAGATCCAGCAGGCTTTTCAGCAGCGAGCCCTAGACTGTAATATATTGTGCCTGTTGGCTTCAACACAAACACGACAAGCTCAAGCTCAGCCTGCTCAAGCTGCTCTTAAGGTGGACTGGATGATATCGATAGTAGATACTGTAGACTGAGACAGAGCTTTGCAGCTGGAGGAAATAGATACCGGTATACATGTACAATGAATGATACTGTACATAATTCTTGTATATGGTTAACAGCCTTTACATTACTGTCATTATACAAATAAACTTATATGAAAAGACAAAAAACTAAATCAGGTCTTTGTAATATCTTAATTGCTTTATCTAGAACAGTCTCCAACAAAGTTCACAGACCTGCAGAGTTTGGCTTCAGCCCTAATTAAACACACTTGAACCAGCTAATTAAGGTCTTTGGAACTTTTGGGAACATCCAGGCAGGTGTGCTAGAGCTAAACTCTGCAGGACTGTGGACCTCCAGCAACATGGGTTGGAGACCTCTGCCCTAGAATGAGATTAAAGAAACTGCAAATTGACATCTTTTATATGTCCATTTTACTGTTTTCTCCTGACCAGTACTCTCACACATATATTACTTAGATTAAAGAGATCTCAACAATTTCAAACTGTGCTTACATTTGTTTCCATCTCAGACACCAAATTAAAAATTTCAATATAAACTCAAACATTTCTCATCAAAATTAAAAAATCCAATATTCCAAAACATATGAAGAGTGGCATCCACAAAGAGTTTCACAAACTGACCAATGAATTTATATGACTTCTGTAAACCTTTAAGATTAATGGATATTTGGAAAATCATTTTATAGAGATTGCACTCTCAAAGAGCAATTTTCAGCCCATCACATACTGTGACTGACTGTGAAAAGTTTGTCTCATTGTGTTTGTGATTTTTAAAAACTTTTAAGAGAAATACCTAAAACAAAGTTGATATTTAAAAGAACAATGATTGAGATCTCTAGAAATCTCCTGAGATTTAACAGAGCAATAAACTCTGCCTCTGGTGAAAAAAAGTGGAAAAACAAAGAGATGAAGGAAGATGAGAAATGATTCAATTTGTCAGCAATTCCATGAAATCAGTGTGTGTATCCAACCTAGTATTTCTTCCTGTGCTGCAGATAGAGAAGCATTTATCCTGTCTTTAAGAAACAAAGTGGCAAATTTCTTTAACAAAGAAAAGTGGCAAAACAACAACACTTAGCAACAGAAATTGATTTATCAGACCAAGTTCACTTGTTTGTTCATTTGTCTGCAAACAGACATCACTTCATTATAGTGTATTTTTGGTAACCCAGGCCACCTTCTACTTAATTTTGTGTTATACCAGTCCATGGGTCTCATTTCTCCATCAATTTCGTTTTCCTTAATTCCCTGACTTGATCTCCGAGGCATTCCCTGTTATTCATCCATCAGTCTCAACACCTCAGGTCAGGGATTGTCGTAGTCTCTGTTATCTAATTGTGAGGATTAAGCAGGTAATTATTCACATGACTCTCTCCCTTTCAACCCTTACTGATGCGTGATAATGACTCTGACTGAGAACAAACAGCCATCACTGAGATGACAGATGCAGAAGGTCTGAAACATGATCTTTTTTAAACTGGTCATGTATCTGTGCTTGTGAGCAACAGGAAGGTCAGCAGGTCAAAATGTGCTGGAACACAGTAAAGGAAATGTCACGTCATATGGCGTTAAAAACACAGAAATTAATCCAATGGAAAAAAATATGAATTAGAACAGAAAGAAACTTACAAAATGTTCCATGTAAAACTCAAATATAAATGGGAAAATCTTACCGTTAGAATCCATTAATTTATCCATCAATTAACCCAGGAAATATTTGTGCCATTACTGTTTCATTACAGCCCTAAAAATAAGCATGATGCAATTTTAATGGGCTTGTCATTCATAAGGTGTGTGTACCTGAAAGAACACATTCGTCCATAATCAATTCAGTTCAGCGACCATCATGACTTCATTCACATTCACATCTGATCAGAATAAGCATCAGTGGAGATCAGTTCCCATTTAAAGTGGTTTAATAATAGCCCAAATAACTGCAGAAAGCAGATTATGAACAAGGTAGGTTAGATGATCAGAAATATCATGGAGTAACTTGCTATACTCCATCTAAAACTATTTTAAACAACATTTTTACATTTTTATAATGGTTATTACATTCTTTGATATGAACTTCTTAACTACAAGCCTGCAGGGAATATTTGTGCTTTAATAAAAACTGTCCCTCAACATTGCTGAGTGAACTGCAAGAAGCTACTAGTGATTCAATAAAAAATATGCATATGCAAATAAAGCATATAAATCGACAGTTTACTTTATACATGCATATTATCTTAAACATATACTTCTGAATTTTAAATCAATGAAAAATCATATAAACTGGACCTGATAAAGACATTGACATATGCTGACCACCCAACTGAACTGAGAACTTTCTGGTCTTATGTTTACCTGAAACGACGCTGAAAGCGATGTTAATAAGCTCAACACTGTCGACATACCATTTGTATTTGTATTTCTATTACTTATTCGTTCGTATTTTACACATAAAAGACGTTTTATCAATATTAACACAGTGAATTTACCGCGATAAGATTTACCTCAGTTTACATTTCGCCAAACCACCTTAAAAGCTCGCGGCTGTCGAGAACTCTCCAACCTCWCTCTGATTGGACACAATGAATCATCCGCTAAAGCCAATAAAATCGTCGGGAACCCACGTTGGAGCTTGACATCACACGGTATAACGGACCAATCGTGCGGTTGACGGCCGTTGATTGGCTGAAGGCGGTGTGGAGGGAGGGGTGCAGTCTACAGGGATTGTGGGCAATGAAGTTTCCAATTATTCCGTCTCCGACCGTCAATCACGCCGCATAACTGATCAGTAAAATGCGCTGTTAATTTTAGCATCACCTGCTAATGACAAATGAGCAACGTGTAACACATAGTGTTTAATCCCTTGAACAATTACACACTTGAACACATTTTTTTATCAGCATCTCTGTGATAACCTTGTAATTTAGTGAGCATATTAAAGGAATCGTTCATCCAAAAACGAAAACTCATATTTATTTACCCATGTGTCCAAATCCATCATGTTCCAAAACAGACGAATCAATAGCACCATAAAATTGCCACATGACATTTAAAAGAAAAATTTAAACCATTATGTATTTAGCTTCATTTTATCTGTGGGGGGAAATTAAAGCCTGATTTTAAGGGCATGGTCTCTAATCACTATCAAAATGTATAACTGAGCTCATTTTAGTTAGTGTCATCATATTTTAAGCATTCTTGAAAGTGTGTTGGAATACCATGAACATACCATGACATTTGCCTACACTTGACATTAAATAACATTTTATATATTGAAGTGTCATGGCATTAGCATGTGACAACATCATTAACAAGGTACCACAACGTTACTGTTTGTTTAGTGCAGACAGTTTTGTCTAGTCTGTCTACAAGATGTGTGCGTGTGTGTGTGTGTGTATTAGACGACCCACCACACACACGCACCACACAGTGAACAGAGTAGAGCTGCTTTGTGTGTGTGTGTGTGTGTGTGTGTATTGATTGCTGTGATAGATGGGGTTTATTCTTTTACTGAACTAAGCTCCAGTTGGCAGTGAGCACATCAGTGTTTCTTCAGTAATTAACTTCAGGCTTCACCTGTTGTGGCAGCCTGAATCTGAGAAGCGTCCCGCACCATCAAACACGACAGTCTTTTACAGTCATCTGCCTGTAGGCGTGTCATGAACTACAGATCTTTATCCAAAGATGCTACTTTACTGTTTTGCGCCTCCCCAGCTAACGATTTTAAATCGTAAGAACTTTGCC
>JAZGTK010017204.1:0-12374 GCA_036877625.1 Ambastaia sidthimunki
GTGCAAAGCAGCCCGATAATGAGAGAACACGTGCAGCCTGATCTCCCTCAGGTCCTGTCTGTTTCTGTGATAATCAGATACACTGCTGCCTTCTGCATCTGTGATACATTCGAGGCAGAGACATCAAACCAGGTGATCTGTCATGCTGTCTTAAGACAGTCTATGGAGAATAATTGTAAAGCTGAATTAAAGATCCCCAGGAGAAAAAAACAAGGCGGGGTTGAGTCATGGACTGCATTATAAGAATAACGGACATAGTCATTAAGATCATCAAAACCGGATTATGCTTTTAGCACAGTGTGAATCTATATTGTCTTTGTTTAGTGGGACAGTTTAAACATTCAGATCTGGCATACCTAAAATTGATTAAATTGCATACTGAGTCTCTCTGTTCTTTCTCTCTGTTTGTTCTATTCTTTTTTTTCTTTATTTATTCCTTCTCCTTTTCTTTCTTTTTTCTTTCTTTCTCCTTTTCCCATGTGTTTTCTTTTTAAACTTGTAATTTTCTCTCGTGCCTGGTCTTTGACCTCATCCTCTAAACCATGTTGTCATGGTTATGAGCAAAAAGATTCTTAGAAAAAAAACATGGTTCTTGGAAGTCTTATTTTCATCATGAGGACGTAGATAAATTCAGGTAGAGGACTACTGAGTAGAAAATATAGCCAACCTTTTATGCATATAATTGTGCAGTTCCTGCACAGTAGAGAACCTACACTGTGTAAGATCACTGTGAATTTATTTTTTTTAAGTTCTAAATAAAGTGATGTTGCTTGATTCAACCAGTCATTGAGAAAAAATGAACTTTGGATGCACTTGAATGTTGGCATCCATTGACCAATGAGAATCAAAGAAGAGAGTCCAGATATGCTATTGGATAATCTTTTACTGTTGTCACATTTGTTTTCAAACTGACTTTGCTTTTTCTTAGATATTTATATTATGTAGTGTGTATTTATTTACCAAATATTTATATACCAAAACCAAAAGTTCCAAACATGTTAACTTATTGAGTTAGCCTTTCTCAACCCTCAATAACAGGCATAAACGGTAAAAATTATGTTAAAATTAAAATAAATGTGTGTGTTTGTTTTTATCATAACCACAAGAAGAGTGTGTCATTCAGATCTGTCTTGGATCTGTTCACCTAAACTTTGGTTTTGTAATTATTATGGTCTTTATTATGGAAAATAAGAAGCGAAGAAACTGAGCTGTAAATGGAGAAAGTGGTTAAAATAATGACCTCTGTCAAACCATCTTTGCGTCATACATCAGCAAAATATAACAAAAAAAACCCAAAGTATTCTGGGTAGGTGTGGTACAGATTTTGCACACACAAAAAATAGAGAAAATGTTACTCAATTTTTTTGTTGTTAACATCAAAAGCTTATACTACAATATCCTCGTTTTATTGAATTATTGATGTTCCAGGTTCGAAACATTTGCCATTTGCTTACATAACTGCTTCCAGTAGGACACACAAGCACACACTGCACACTGGTGACATATCAGCAGACCGTTACATGTGCTCTATGCTTGAAGTTGTCTATCCAGCCCATTTCTTTATTGTCACCATAGTGATATGACAATATCACAATGCCCATATAATGACAGTTTCTCCCAATTTAGATGCATGTAACATCATTTACAAACATTTACTTTCCTTTATGTACACAGGTCATTTGTAAGACTTTGTTTTGCACTTAGGACAGCGTTAAATGAAGCCCTTTATGATAATCTGGAACACGGAGAAATGTAGAACACCTAACCTAAGTGCAGAAAAATGCTCCAATGCAGAAAAACAACCCTAATGCACCTTACAGCCATCTCAGCTGAATCACCATAATTACTGCAGACATATATGCGACTGTGAATTATGCATCGCTATTAAAGGCGCCAGAGTATTTTATGTGCTGTAAATGAACAGGACACACATTACATTAAATAAGTCATTATCTCTGTGATTAATGAAGTATGCATATGCTTTTACTTTATTGGTTGTTTGTACTTTGCGGTTGTCCCTAAAAACTCCTCTTAGTACTCAAAGTCTTTCTGTGGTGCTCTGCAGAACCGGCTCCAGGGCGCCCCCAGCCTGCTGATGCTGGCACTGCAACAGCAGCTCAGTGAGTTAAGAGTGGATACAGCACTTACAAGTGTACAGAATACAGAGGAGGAGCCGGACAGCCCCAGTGCATCCAGCTCAGGTACAGTATGACTCATTTATTAGATATTGTTGTGAACATACTGTAAATATATATTGATATACATTCACAGTATATATTTGGGGAATATATATGAATATTGTTTATTCTGTAATTTGTGTTAGGATGTGTGTTGGCCTGTCAAGGTGTATTGGCTTGTTTGTTACGGAAAAATAGGCAAATGCCTTCTATGTGATAACGACTAAAGACTAATAACAATTTTCAAAAGAATTCAGCTTATTTATTTTGATTTCTTGATTTCTCAGGGTTTTATGATCTAAGTGAAAGTCTGTCTCCTCCACTGCATTCTTGTTCCTCTCCAAACCTTGCTGTCTCCTGTCACAGGCCCAGATCTGTGGGTGAGTGTCTTCTTTAATAACATCTCACACCTACCTTCTGTTTGTACTCTATCAGTGCATTCATTCCTGCTCTCAATACTATGAGTTTGTATAATTATTTATGTATGGTTATTAATGCTTGATGCTTGCTAATGCTGTCTATTGCTCTAACCCGTGGTTGGGGATTTTCAACATCACACAATGAATTAACAAATGTGACGCTATCTGTGAAATCCAGGCTAAAGTTTTATAATCTAATTATGAGATTAAGAGCATCAAAGTTTGATTTTAATCATTAATTTCACTATAATTTCAATTTTTGACACAGCCTTACTAAGTCAACATTACAAATATCAAGGTTATAGTTTCACAGAATTTTCTTTGCATTATGTAGAATAATTTTATATAAAAAACAGTAAATTAAGGTAAAGACAGTCACAAATAATAATGCTCAATTTCTCCCAAGAGCTTGAAAGGATTTGCTGTATATAGGTTCTTACCCTGTAGTTCTCAGAAAATGTTTAATACCACAGTTTGAACAATCTTTAGAATTACATTTATTCATAATACTTAAAACTAGTGTTTAATAATGAGGGGTCTTTATATCCATGTGTTGATAGATGCATACATGCTGGACTGGGAGGGTCATATGGAGCCCCCAATACAGGCCAGCCTGCCTCGCTCGTTTTCCGCCCCATACCCACCACTAGAGGGTATTGCTGAGGGAGTAGAGGAGGAAGAGGAAAATGAAGAAAGCACTTATTGGGCCACAGATCAGACAGAGGAAGTTGGTTCCTTGGCTGATGAGGATGGAAGTCCTATACCTGAGATGAGCCTCATTGCAGAGGGAAACCCTCCAGTGAAGACAGATAATGCCCCAACAGCAGAGGACATCCAGCAGGCTATATGTGTGGAGACATACATCTTGAGTCTCCTGCAGCGTAGACGCCTCAGATCCACACAAGAACTCAACTCTGATCATAGTCTGTGGCAACACTTAGATCCATACTCACCCAGTTATCCACACCTTTCACACGATCAACCAGAATGGCAGAAATGGGCAGCTTTCTCAGAGGAGAACCAGGAGGAGGCCCAGGAGGGATATTACATGAACCTTCCTAATGCCCAGGCTGGACCAACTTCTTTGGGCAATGAGGAGCCAGAATCCTCCTTAGAGTTTGATCAGTATGGACTTCCAGAGGTCAGTTCCAGCAATGATGAGGTTGATTCACCTCAGCATCAACAGAGCTATCTTGAACACCACCCCACAATTGTAGACACTAAAAAACCACACGTTCACACTTGTTGTAATCAAACCTGCTCAGCTATGTCATCAATTCCCGAGTCCCGTGATCAACAGCAGCGCCTTTCTTCTAACGAATGGGCTCTTCTTTGTTCTCTAGTCAGACGAGGTTCAGGAGAAAGGTGGCCATCTGGAGTAAACAGACATACCAACACAACCAGCCGCTCTCGGTCAGAGGATGGGTCATTTTCTCACGAATGGGACACCCCAGAACAGCACAAATATTATACAGTGGGACGGGACATGGGCAGGCACCCCAGTGATAAATTTTACACATCCAATCAGCGACTCTGGTGCTCCTCAGCAGATCTCAGTCAAGAGGAGAATGAGGAAATTTTCAGAGGGGAGGTGTACAAGATCAGACACAACAAGTTACCTGGTCACACTTTCAAACACACTTGCGTTCAGTTCATGGAGCGGGACCAGAGGGTTGGAAGGGGGTTGGAGACAGCTACCGAGCCAACAGATGGTTCTGACTCCAGTCTGAGCGAGACCTTCTCCCCTGGAACCAGTTCAGTGTCTAGTGATTCAGATGAGAGTGGAGGGCTGGTCTGGCCTCAGCAATTGCCCCCTTGCTTACCCTCATCCTCCTCTACCGCTCAGAATCCCCCCAATGCTGTGGTCAAGATTAAAGCCTCACACGCGCTGAAAAAGAAGATCATGCGTTTTCGCTCAGGCTCTCTTAAACTCATGACCACAGTCTGAGTTTGACCATACCAAATACATGATGAATATCTCTGCCAACTTCATAGCACTTTGCTGTATTGTAAGAGTTCAACCAAGGCTGTTCACTAACACCAATATCTTGTGTTAGCATTTGTGCATTATTATTATTTGCGCTTATCATTTGATAAAGTTATATATTAAAAAAGGTAATTATATAACATTATCATAACACTTATCTCATAAGAAAAATTACCTCAGTTGTTTTTCCTAAATAGCAGTGAGATTAAATGGAGAGGAAATGGTATAACATGCATACATCATTTTCTCTTCTGAGAAAAAAATATTTTCTAGAATGTTGCACCAATTTTTCTAATAATTCTAAGAAAAATACCCAGAAATCTTGCATCTCCACTAGAGTTTCTAGAGATTAGAAACTAGAGATTATTGAAGAACATTTCTCATCGAATGTATGCAAAACCAGATCATATTAGCTATACATTCGACATGAATAATATAGCTTCATACTCTTAATGTATTTCAACAATTGTCTTATTTGTATCAATTCCTAATATTTTTGTCCTGAACAATTTTAGGAGAAACATCTGAGATAAAGTTGAAACAGTAAATAAAACAGCTTCTGAGATTTTGACATTTCTGTCAAATTTCCTGAGCTATGAAAGAGAAACCTCTGAGAAATACATTTTCCTCTGGGATTATTAATTAAAATTAAATCCCTTTTTGTTCTGAGAAACTAACTAACTTGTACGGGTTTGGAACAACATGAGGGTGAGTAAATAATCGCTATTAGTACTACACACAGTACTGGTTGCCTGCTATGTCTCATGTGTTTTAATTATAATTTGCACATTACACAAGTCATTCATGTTTAAAAGAAGCTTGATATACACATACTTTGTAGCATGTTTGTTAAAGTGCATTTGTAGCATTTCTTACAGCATTTTTTACATTTGTAGTAACCTGTTAGTCTTTATACTTTGATTATAAAGATCAATATTATGTAGCTTATTCATATGCACTATTCAGTGCATTTGAGGACTGTAATATTTCATTTTCTTGCTGCTACACAGGCAAACTCCACCTGTGCCATATATGTAGGGTGAAGGGGCCCATACTCAACACACCTGTAAATAAACTATAATTGTGGTGTGTTATTGAATATGACTTGCCTGCGTTTAATATTTCACCAACCGTTGTCACTGCCACAGTGTATTTTTAAGAGTTTATAATGTAGTCTTTGAAACTGTTTCTGCTCGTTGCATGTTCTTAATAAACTGCTTTTAAAAAATAGTGCACGTGTTTGATTTAAAATAATGTTAGGTGGAGGAAGCAGATTGTCTTTGCAGAATGAACACAGATTTCTGTGAGTCATTGTCCAGTTGACCACAGGACTTCCTCTAAAAATTACAAAACAAGACAGTGTGTTTTATAGAATGAAGGCTTTCAACAGAGCGCCAGTGATGGTACTGCTGAAAGTCCATGGACTGAAACATAAAGCCATTTCTTAAAACATATTATATGATATTAAACGGCATGGTGTAATGTATTAATATTTCTTAATGTTATTAATAGAAAGTTCTATAGTACAGTTACCTAAAATAAAATATATACATAGTGCTCTAGCATCCTAATGTTTAATTACATTTCAGTTTTACCATATATATTTAGACAAAAAGTAAAATAAGGGTAACAAAGCAGATTTTATGTATATATTGCTTTTGGCAAGCAATGTAATATGACTGATATAAATTGTACAGTCACAAACTCAAAACTATTATAATATGCTCCATTAGTAACACACAAATGCAAGAAAGGTTGCATTATACTGATTGCTCAATTTTCTGTATTGTTATTAGTTGCCATGGAGTGCTGATATATTTAGCTGTCGTGTGATGTTGTTACAGAGGGAACCCTCTCCAGAATATTTACTGTTAGTTCCCATAGGGCTGCATTCCTGGGACTGATTACCAAGGACACCTGCATCTAGTTATCCACCCCTGTTTGTGAACTTATCATTGCAAAGTCTTGTTTTGCCCTGACTGACATTTCTAAGCGGATTCCTGGATTACTATTTTGTGTTTGACAAGTCTTTGGGTTTAAATCGTTTGTTCATCACGTGACAGCATTGGTGAAGCTTGTGGGGCTGTCACGTGATGAATGAACGACTCCGACCAGAACACTCGAAACAGGTGAACTAATTCCAGTACAGCACCTATAGGATGTTGCAAAAGCGACAGAAAGAATCACTCCCACGAGACGACTCGTTCTTCCCAAGTCACATTAAAGATTTGTTCAAAATGAAGGAATTGTTCAAGAACGACCCATCACTACTAGCCTGTTCTTTGGATTACATTTTATCAGCCCTCACTATTCCTGTCTGCCGGTTTTGACCATTGGATTAACTGTGGATTAACCCTGTATAAAGTATAAACAGAGAAAGAAGACTTCTAAAGAAGTTATCACCTTATCGCTAATATAAAAATATTTCTACTAAGAATAACAAGCTTGTAGTAAGAAAAGCATTGCACACAGGGTCCATGTGGTGTACAGCTATGATGCACAGCATCAAAAGAGGAAAAGGTACAAAAGACAGAAACTTAAAATTAAAATATTCAACAATGTTTTTTTTTTTGCAAAAGGTCATCACAGATAGTTAAACAAGAGCCTTATAATATATTTTAACTTATAATATATTTTAACATCATTTTTCGATCCAAGCTCGATAGAGATTCAGGGATGATGTATTTTTTATAGGCCAACCCAGATGTTAGGTTCTTTTGACAAAAAGTCAATGGATTCTTTACATAGGGTTTTGGATTATCATAAAAAAGTAAGATCTGTGGTCAGCAAAAGTTTATGACATACATTTTATCCATCAGAATAACCATCTCAGAATAAACTCTCTATTAAAGGGATACCGTAAAAATAAAAAGCTTATTAGCTTATTTATTACTCACCCTCATGTTGTTCCAGAACACCTGGGCCATTGTGATTTTTTTGCAAACTTATTTAAGAAGAAAGAATTAAACAGATTACACAAAATACCTTAAAAAATATACCTCTCACACAGCGTCAACAAGTCTGGTCTGGGTAACAAACAATACACATTACTGTCCACTGAAAGAAGCTAATAAAGTTTGTCCAAAAAATAAATAAATGAATTGCTGAAAGGGACTGGAAAGTTGCAAAATCCCCATTATTTCTTTTGCAATGAAAGATATAGTGTCTTAAAACTGTTGCTTCCAAAAGAATAGTTAAGAATGATAATCTAAAATGACATTAGGATATCTCTAACCCTTTTTTAAAAGAACACAAAAAATGCTTTTTCCTTATTTCCTCTTTTTCCCCTCACTGTCACCAGTAGCATATAATGCAATCAGGATTGCTAAAGTCAACAAATTTGTCACAACCTGTAATATGGCTCCAAAGGTTAGGTAAAAAAATGTACCCTTTTACAAAAATTAGTAAATTACTCAGTAACTTTTCATCAACTGTAATTTAATACTTTATATTTCATCCTGATTTATGTTGGTTTTGCTTCTGTAAAAATATTTGTAAAATTTTAAATTTAGCTGGGGAAGTTTTCAAAATTTGGTTGATTTGACATGGAATGATGCAACAGTACCTCCTACTTTCTAAGACTTCCTATTTACAAAAGTATTTTCCTTATTTGCTGTTTCCATAGTGATTAAAGAGTCCTACAACATGATCTTAAGCAACAACTCTGAAATATAAAGTACCAATACAAAGAGGTGTATTTAACATCTTTAATGAACTACGAAAAGAAGCATTGTAAATGTTGTAATCAAACAAAGAAATTAAAAATATTAAACTTGCAGTTGATTATAAGTATAAAAACACTACATTTTAAGTTTATAGTAAAACACTCAGATATATATATATATATATATAAGTACTTCAGAGAGTCAAAGGGTAGAGATTCAGACTCTAATGTGTCTTTCAAAGTACATCATGGGAACACGTGGTCTCTGCAAAGCTCATTCGATGTGTTTGTTTGATGTGATTCTTTAATTGGTCGGTTTTGCACTGCAGGTTGGGTAGTTCTTCACCAGGAATGTCAATTGTCCATTTAGAAATTGTAAAACTTTAGGTTGGAACAGTTCAGAATAATGGCTTCAACAGAAGCATATACCATTGGTGTTCATATCAATTCTGTCTTCAAAGGTTTATAAGTCAGCAAAGATGGATAAAAAACAATGTGACAAAGAAAACTGGGAATGCTAACTCAAGGCATATTGTAACTTTCTGTTTAGATCCATTTTTCCATGCAAGGGTTCACATGGGTTTCTCCCTGCAAGTGTTGCCATCGGTGGTTGTTTTACTGCTTGCAGTCATGTTAATATGACTGACCGGTGCCTCTGTTACAAAGTGGAGCACACTACGTAGTGAGCTAATCAGATTTTGCTTAAAACCACGGCCGAGACACACATACAGTAGAGGATTCAGGCAACTGTTAATGTAAGCCAAGCAGAGTGCTAGCACGTGGGCTAAACGTAGGTTGGCTTGTACTTGTGCTGATTCGTGGTACATTATCAGCTGAAGGAGATCTATGATGTGCAGAGGAATCCAGCACAGGAAAAAGCTTAATACCAAAGCAAGGATTACACGCAGTGTTCGGGATGACTTGTCATTGCCCCTTTGACCCTGCCCGTACCGTGTCACCCAGTAAACCTTCCAGTGGCTGACACAGATGATCAAAAATGGTAACAGAAAAGACAGGATAAACCGTGAAAGAGTGACAACCCAGGCACGACTAAGGCTATCATAGGCACTATCGCACAATTTTTTGTCACCTTGATTACGTTCCTCCATGTGGGCAAATTGTGGAGAGCTACCCAAGAGAGCCAGCAGCCAAACAACTAAGCAAGCACACCGGGCTAGCTTTACAGTCCTCCGGTTCTGACACCACACAGGCTTGGTCACCAGTAGAAAGCGGTCCAAGCTGATCAAAACCAAAAGCAGAACACTGCAGTACATCATCATGTAAAACAGACCATTTAGTAATTTGCAAGCCAATGGACCAAAAGGCCAGTGCTGGTCTTGAGCAAGCGGTACCATCTGCAGAGGCAGAGATAAGCAACACAACAGATCAGCAATAGCCAGATTGAGAAACCACTGCGCGTTGACGGAGTTTGGCATTCGGAATGCGGTCACCCATACCACTAGGCCATTGCCTGGAACACCCAACAAGAAGACGATGCTGTAGCAGATGAGAGAGAACCAGTGTTTTGCACCTATCACGGAGCCCACTGGCCCTTCAGTGGGGAACTCTACATAGGAGCAGTTTTCATGCCCACAGCCGGTATTATTAAAGTCAAAAACCCAAAAGTCCTCGTCAGTCATTGTAGCTGTGAAATATGAAAAAAAGAGACAGAAATTATGAAAAAATAAGAAGTAGAATAACACATGCCAAAGCACAATATATCATAATATGACAGTTTTGTTCATGTTTATAGATTATCATAGATTATAACAATTTGATAATACTTTGTGTTAAAAGTGTTAACATATTTTCTTATTAAACTGGCATTTTGCAACTTAAATAAATAATAATAATAATAATAATTGATCTTAGGATTTCAAAAATAAGTATTATTCTGATCTTGTAAAGATTAAGATCAAATGGTCAAAAAATTACCTCTCTGAATTAGTGGTTGTAAAGTTGCTTGTCTCCTACACAGAACATAAAACTGAAGACTCACATTTAGCTTCTGTTCAACCGTAAAAGTACTTCTTAACCAGGAAACGGTTGCAAAATATCATGCCAAAGCCTTTCCTTGATGTTGTGTAAGCGCTTTTTACATGTTTGTTTCTCTGTGCAGTTTGTTGTTTTTAAAAATGTTTGTGGAGGTTCATTTGCAGTTCAAATTGTAACATTCTTACATTATTTGTAATTGCTTGGATAAAACCTTTGAAACTATATTTAAATAATAAATATACATAAAAATAAATAAAAACATACATAAACTATGAAATTGCTGTTTAGTGGCAGGGCAATTCATAAATTGGTTTACAAGAACTTAACTTTCTTTGTAGCGTAGGCTAATTTCTGGTTTTATTTAGATGTTTGTGAGTGGTGGATTTAGATTCCATCATTTGAAACCAGTGTTTATTTGTTTATATTTATTTTATTTCAGAAGTACATTTGGTTACAGTTGGTCATAACTGTTCTATATCAACACAAAACTCTAGGTAAAAAGAGACAAATTAGGTTGAAAAACTTTTGTTAGAGAGTTAACTGTAATGTTGAGGTTAACATTACATCACCATGATTTCTCTGTTTTGCAGATGATGCGCTTACATGTTAACATGTTCCTTCCCTTTTTTTGATTATGCTAATACATTTTAACTCTGTGTTCATGGAGAAAATGCTGACTGGGTTTAAAATTAAAAAACAGGAAAGTTGACTCATATGTTGAAAACTGACAATGTTGTTTTTTTAAGTTGTAACTTAAATTAGGAAGGGTTTTAAAAAGATTAAAACACTACGTGAGCACTACTTCAGTAGAGATTACAGGTTGTTATTGCCTTCCAGTCTTTAGTAAAAGTGTTGAAAGTTGATTTTATCTTGTGTTGAGGTGCAAGATCTAGCACCGCTGTCACACCAAGATCAGTTTTATTTGTGGGCTGGTTAGCTTAAATGGCTGTGTGCTGTTATTCACAAAAGCATCCTAGAGTTATTTTCTGAAGGGCTCCTTGATCAGACACAACAGCGTAAGTTTGACCTTTAGAAGTGGGCGTGGTCAGCGGGTGGGTTCAGTTTAGAGCTGGAACACTCTAGAACACTTTTGAGTTCTGATAGTTAAAAAATGTCTTTATAGCCTTTTGAGTTTCATGCAGTGAATTCTTCATAAAACAATTAAAAAAGAAAGTTTCAGTCAGGGGTAAAAAAGTAATTTTTATAGGGCATTTTTTAATATACCTAACAGAGAAGTGGTCTGCTGGTAGTTTCTCTTTCTCTTCCTTAGCAGGTGGGATGCGCTGTTCTAGGAACAGACCTTTACGAAAGTTCGTGTCTTCTGGGGACCAGCAAAACTCTCCACCTCACTAACATCAGTAGGCTCCACCACAACAGATGGCAGGCGCTCCTTCACCTGATAAACGCAGGTAAAAGTCCCCTCAGGACCCACAACTACATCCACTGGATCTTGGAAGATCTGTCAAGAAAAACACTTGTACAGCTATTGCTATTTGAGATCAGTTTGTTGGGCTGAGGTGATTTAAGAAGTATCACTGTAAGACTGTTGGGCCGAAGTGACATAAAGGAATAGTTCACCCAAAATTAAAAATTCTTTCATTAACTTATTTTCGTGCCATCCCATGAGTTTAAAATTTTAAGTAGTCAGGAGACATGCATTCATTTTGGTTTTGAATTCTGTAAATAAATATTTATTGTTTTCTGTCTTAATTTTATTAATTATTAATTTTTTTTTTTTCAATGGTTTCTTTGTGTTTAGCAGAAGAAAGGAAGTTATTAGTACTCCTGGTGTGGGATGAGGGTGAGTAAATGATGACACATTTCTCATTAATTTTCAAGAACGTAAAACGTTGTCTTGTGATTCCACATTGGTGCTACAATCAGCATGTTTTCTCTGTTATCTCTGCCACAAAAAATTCAAGTGGAAATGTGGGTTTGTGCGGCCAGAACGTGACCACATTGATGTAATTAGTAGCACTAGGTCTTGAGTTGAGTAGTTTAAAACTAAATCGCAAAATCAAATGTCTGTCATACCCTCATGTTATTTTAAACCAGTAAGACATCCTTTTTCCTATGGAACACAAAGAAAGTTTAATGAATGTCTGGTTGGGTGACCTAAATACAATTTATAA
>JAZGTK010017205.1:0-12374 GCA_036877625.1 Ambastaia sidthimunki
TGATAATTTACAAACTTTAAATAACAGAGAGTGGCCAATCAGAACTTAGTAAGGAGCATCATGAGCTCACGCAAGTTTTCATCATTTTTCATCTCACTTTTTAAAATGGCTAAGAGAACAGTTCACCCACAGCCCTTGACAAAAGAACAGAAGGTATAATATTAATTTGATTAGTGTTTAAAAACATTCCATCTGAAAGACCATTGTGTAAGTGTGTTGTTTCATTCAGAAACGATCACCCTATTCTTTTCAGCTTTATTGTCCACATTGTGTTCTAACCAAACGCTGCAACACGTAATAAAAAGCGTTTTTTCCATGTTAATCAGAGATTTTGTTCTAACCAGCCACAACGATGATACACAACAATCGACAGCAGAATCTATTTTAGAAATGGTTTCTGGTCATGAACTGATTGATATGTATCACATTAAAAGGGTTTAGACTTTAAAAGCCACAATGAAAGCAACAATGTATAATTTACCTCATATGTTGAAAATAATTTCAAGTAAACAAATGTTCAAGGGGTTAACTCTGCAAACAAAGTTTATTCCATGACAAAGATTGTACCAGTCACATATTTGTTTGAATAATGTTAAAATAATTATTCTTATTTATAATGATTTTATTTGTAATTTGATTATGCACTTATTCCTCTCTTTGCGAGTGGGAGATAACAGTATGCTTTAAAAGAGAGAAACTGTCACATGTTGATTTGTGATTGATTTTGTTGTGTTGCTTCTGGTGTCGACAGATAAATCGCTTGTTGCTGAAATCTTGTCACGTCGTGTTTGGTGAGAATGTGAATTAAATGTAAGCTCACACTAAACTTTCAGCATGCTAAAATTCCATCGAGACCCTTACAAATACATCAACGCAAAACGCTGGGTTTTATATTTACACATAATGGATTCAGATGTTCTTGCTCTGTTGTTGTTTATATTTTAAAGCTTTATTGTACAAAATCAGATCAATTCTGCTATTATCCATCTGAAGGTAACTTCCAAAGTGAATAGAGCGAAAAGTTATCAAAGAAATAAGCTCCATGAAGCTGAGGTTCACAGTGAATTTAGAACAGTTTAAAACAGGTGATGGTAACCACTGACCGCAGTATGAAGAAAAAAATCTATGGAAGTAAATGACAGACAGCAGCTGTTTGATTACCTGCATTCTTAAGAACATCTGTGTGTTCAGAAGAAACTCATACAGGTTTGAATACATGAGAACGCAATGCTCATAGCAGCACAAAGGTTGTGGGTTCGATCCCAGGGAACACAAGTACTGATAAAAATGTATACCTTGAATTCACTGTAAGTCGCTTTGGATAAAATGCATGCCAAATGAATAAATGTAAATAACCTACAGCAGCTCCCGTGGATCTTTATGTGCAGGTTTCTGTCTCTGAGAGTGAAGAAACCCGTCATGATTATACAGTTCAGTGTGGTTCACATTAAATGACAGTGTAGTTCCTGTGCAGTTCTGTTTATTCAGCATGATTTTGTCAAAAATGTGGTTGTGAATCCTGAAAATATGCAGGCGACGGTTTGGTTATACCATGCGGTATTACCCAGAACTAGCTATGTGTGCAAAAAATATCTCTACAGACAGTAGCCACTGTGTCTTTTCTCGTATAGTATCTCTATTATAATAAAACACATAACATTATGACTCACATTATTACTCATTGCTACAGTAATGTCTGTCCAGTTAAAAGCCCATTTCCGAGTGCAGATACCTTCTTTATTAAAGACGACTGTAAGGTCATCCTGACCCACACCTTTCCATCAGCCAGTGAAGCCACCAGAGTTTCCAGCTGTTCCCCTTCTCACTGAGCCACACCCATCTGACAGAGAACAGTGCCATTATTAACTTATGAAGTTAACATCCCAAATGTTACACATTCAGATGCTAGTACACCACAAGACAAGTCATCAAAAATCTAGACACAACAATCAATCATCGTTTACTAAACATCTCACTAAAGTTAGATATACAATACTTACAGTATATATACAATACTAGAGAGAGAGAGAGAATATCAGTAATACTGTGACGCCGTCACTGACAATCCATAGCCAGCGTGTGTGTGGAATAATAATTTGCTATAAATGATAAACTTGTGCTGTATTATTAGAACACTTAAAAAAACCCTAAAGGTGTAATTATAATATTACTGAAGCCCAAACAACATTTGCTCCCAGTCAGATCTGAGTGTTCTCCTTAAAGACACTTTCAGTGTAATCATATGATTTATTTTATTGTTGTAAATATTTACTTTTCCAACGCCACAGGGAGAAAACAGAGATTGTAGATCAGATTCAGTGGACAGACATCAACACTGTTTTAAACTTATATACATATTTATTTTAACAAAAGACAACCAAACTCAGATTCCCTAGAACTTTGTGAACAGTTGTGTACAGGCTGTGTGCACATGATGTTAAATGAAAAGCAGAGTAAAGTAAGGAAGCGGCAGAGACTTCAAGAATTGACTTTAATCAAATAGAAACGTAACTGTAATTTACATTCAGAAGGACATTTGGTCAGATGACATCATCACTCTACCATTTGGCATATCACCCATTACAATAGCCACTATGTGAGAACGGAAAGTGATCATTTCTACTGCAACCCTTAATTTACATTTGAAAGAAAACTTCATTTGCATTATGGGTGGAAAAACAGATCTGAAGAACAGTATAAAGTGTCTATGCTGATATTGCTCTATGTTCTCTCTGACTCCGCTGAACTCTGAGTGCTTTATGTTTGTATCGCTTTAGTAAACTTCCTCTTCACTGAGATATCTGACAGCGACCACGTCATCATTCAAACGATAAACATACCTTAAACTGAAAACCTTCAAAAAACTTTTGAAAACTTTTGAAAGCTTTTGAAACTTTTTGAATCTTTCTGGTTTGGATTTGTCAAGCCAACATAATTGTTGTTGTATTTAAGCTTATTAGTGGTGCTTGCGAAGCAAAGGGGGATTGCTGCTGAATAGAATCATATCAACAAATGCTCAATAAGAAATACATTCAATTCTTTTGAGTGAAAGTGTGATGGACGTGTCAGACTCTGAGCTCAATGGCAGCCGGCTGGATGACTAATTACATGAAAATAAATTAATATAATACATTTAAGAAAAAATAAAAGTGTTCTATTAACTGAGTGGTTGGCTGGACTGGAACGTACAAGTGGGAGTAACTGTCTCATATAGCCTTTATATATTCAAAATACACTTTATAAAATAATTTATAATTTACAGAATTTATTGTAACAGTTTAAATACATTTAATGAGACTGAATGTGACGTGATTCCAGATTGATAAATGTCTCTTTATTCAGTTGCTGCTGGCACATACGTTCAGGCCTTTTCCTTTGACACTAGTGTAAAATGCCCAATAGTGTCGTCTGCTGTTTTGCAGTTGGAAGCTGCACAGCTGCATTTGTGAGGAAATTACATTTAGAGAATCTCAATGAAAATGTGTGTTGTAAAACACAGTACATCTATTTGTTTTACCTCTGCATTTTCTTTCAAATTGCCTTTTGTATTGGCAAAGCACTTTCTGTTTGCTTCAGAGTCAAGTTTCCTCTGCAAACAGATTGCATTTGTTGGCAAAATGCTGGGTTTGTTTGTGTAGCTTTGACACAATTTTAGCTTCATACGTTGAACACTGCAGAGTTTGTGAATAAAAAATCCTCTGCAATATAAAAACTTCTGTTAAATATTTTACAGCCACAAACAATTGTACAATCTGCTGTTCTATTAATCAAATGGGCTTTTGTGTGTGACATCATAGTTCTCCCAAACACTTTCCTGTGAGTAACACCTGCAGCCTGTTTCACTGTTTACATGGTCATTAAAACACAGCCTAAAAAGGCAAATGGCTCCCCTGCCAGAGACACTGGAGGAGGTCAGAACAGTGGGGTTATAAATTCCTCTGCTGCAGAGCGAATTCCTGCACCAGTCACCTAAAACAGCAAACCATTCAATGTTTAAAATAATACTGTTTAAATGTTCCAATGTTTTTTTCTAAAGGTCCAATTTTGAGTTTTAAATTTGAAATTGACATCTCAACTTTTTTAAAAGAACAGAGTCAAACCTTTTCTGTCTAGTGAATCTAAACAGAGAGTGTGAACCAAGTACTGGAACTTCAATATCACCTTTTATGGATTTTGAACAGAAAAAGACACCCTGAAATTTTATTTTAATTAATTTTTAGCAAAAAATAGATCTTATTTACTTTTTACACAGAATACTGATAATTACTCTAAAACGTACTGTTGTTTTTATTATTTGTAGAATTAGTTATCGTCAATAAATGTTGAAACAAAAAATTGCCATAAAAGGTCACCACACCAATCAGTAGTGAAATATTTCATTATTAATCATTTGAAACCCATTTGAAGCCATTTAAAAACACAAATTGGTCAATAGTTGGCTAATGTGGGTTACTGAAGAAAAATGACATCAGTGTGCATAAATAGGCCCTAGGGGCAGGTGTGATCAGTAAATGATGAATTGAGTTATTAAACTGGCTTATAAAGATCTATTCAAATGGCACTAGACCTGCATTCAGTTTACATTGTATGTAATGTGTGGATTGTTTATTCTTTGTCCTTTTCTGTTTGTTCTGCTACAATCTTTTATGTTAGGTCTGATACATGAAGTTCTACGGGTGCTTTGTGGGAAGTTTTAAAGCTGCAATCCGCAACTTTTGCCTCTCTGTTTGAAACATAAAATTGCAGGTTACTTTAAACACTTTAATTTCCTTCAAGACCCAGCTACTCAATTTATAAATCATTATTATAATATTATTATTGTAAGGTAAGGAGACAGTTTTAAACACTAATCTTGCTGAATAACTAATTCTGAAAAACTTTTTAAAGGTTTTTTAAGTTAAAAAATGTGAAGGAACATTAACCGATGTCAAAATTCATAGAGCAACACGTCACATGTGAAGACGTGAGCGTGACCAGCGCGACTGACCGGGCGAGCGGGGCGGGAGTGACGTCATATGAGGGCGGACTGGAGCAGAGAGAGAGAGAGAGAGCGAGAGAAAGAGAGAGAGTCCCTCGCAGGAGCTCCGCTGGACTTTAACGGGTGTTTTTTCGGCAACTTTTCTCATGGTTGGATTAAATACTCGAGTGAAGTGAGGAAAACTCGCCGACTGTTGAAGTTTCGCGCGCTGAAGTGTGTTTTGTGGACTTGTTTCGGTGTTTTTTGTGAAGGTTAGTGTTTGTCCCGCAGGATTGGGCTGAATTAAACTATCCCGTCACACACTTCATAGCTCACCGCGCGCTCTGCTTTATCACGTAATTCATATTTGATGTATTTGACTTTATATTTGTCACTTTCTCGGTGTTTTTATCTGTTGTGTCATTGATCTGATTGCCTTTATTCGGAGCGGGGCCGGTGACGTCATCAGAGCTCGAGTTCTACCGTTAGCTGCACGCGCTACAGGTTTAATGCCACAAAAACTCAATGTTTAAATGACGTATTCCTTATTTGTTGGTTCAGATGTGTTTTCTTGGTCATTGTTAAACTAGCTATTCTTAATCGTTTTATATAATCGGTTTCCAGAATTGTTTGTAGTAAAATCAGTTGGCAGAGATGTAAAGTCAGCTATTTTTAATTTTACTAAAATACATTTGGGTCATTACGTGTCAAATCAACCGAATTTTGGAAATTTCCCCGCCTCAAATTTTACATTTAAAAAAAAAATCTTTTTACCGAAGCAAGATCACCATAAATAGTGACGAAAGACAAAATATTAAATGCCATTGATGAATAGTTACTGAGTAATCCACTGGTTTGTAGAGAGGGTTAACATGACCCATAAAATAGGGGGAGACAAATGATTTGAGAAAGATTATAATCATTATTTTATTTTTTTACCCAGAGATTGGTAGATTGGGTATTTGTAAAATCTGTTTACCTAAGCGATCATTTTTGCATTATATATAGCAATGGTGACAGCTCAAAAATGAGAGAAAAGCGCTTTTGTATTCTTTATACAAACTTTACATGGCTGTGTATGTTTTCGAGACACATCAGAGATATTTTAACGTCTCATTCATAAACAACTTTTCTTTTGGGAGCTACATTTTTAAGGTCCTAAATCATTCAGTCGCAAAGATATGTGGATCTAAATGTATTTCCATGAGTAAACTGTTAAATTGTACATATTTTCAGTCGTCAAAAACTAAATGTGTTACTTTGCATAAATCTGGTACTTCACTTCTTACATCTGATATGGGTTTCAAAATGAAGTATGGCAAAATGACTATAGCACCACCTACAAAATTTCATAAAATTATGGCGAAAACAGCATACATTGAGTGACTGACGTCAAATTTTATTGTGGTGGGCTGATGAAATTGATATGACTACTGTGGTCATAGTGACAACAGCTTTCAACAAGAAGTGCATTACTTAAACTTAAAGTCACTTCAGACTTGGTTAGTATAATGTAGAGATATGGCTGATTTAAAGTTCTAAAAGGATTTGTGATGTCTTAAAAAGTGTTGCTACGGCAATGTGTGAAACTTTAAAACCACATTCAGGTGTATCTGAAGTGCTTAAAATGACATACGATTTGGCACACACATCATAGTGGTCAACCATTAGGCATAGGCAAAAGTTTAGACATGGCGTGGTGGGGGGTTCTGTAGCGCTCCTTTTTGAGTAAAGTGGCAGGGTTTCTTTTGCCTACAGTCACCAAACTTGGTACATGTATTGTTCTCAGCAAGCCAGACAACTTTCAAAATTACATTAATCTCCAAATTTGACAAATATTATGTCAAGTCATGGAAGATGCTAAATTGCCAAGGGATTTTTGATATCTCAAATGGTTTTGCCATGGCGAGGAAATACATCAATGGCAAAAAAAACAGAAACAGCAAGTGGCTCATATCTGCTGTGTGATTAGTTTAAATGTGAGCTTTATATTTGTTCCTAGAGGGTTGACATTGGGCTGATCACAATGATTTGGCTATTGTAAATCAGTTATAGCGCCCCCAACTGGCAGCACAGCAGAGAGTGTGTCACTTACAAAAGCCAATAGCCACATTATTGTGATCAACACACAACACCAAACATAATTCCCAAGTTTGATGTAAATCACTCCTGTTCCATTTAGTGCCATAAATTGTTTGACTCTTAATGACAACACCATTCGAGAAAACTACTGTAAAATACTTTTTTATATTTGTTACTACTTAAACATTGGGTATTTTATTTAATCTGTGTACCAACTTTGAAGACATCTCAGAAACTAGTGAGCTGCCCAACTAGGCTGCATCTCAGACATCATAAGCATGCTGTCCGGAGTATTGTTTAGGGAGGCAGCTTACTGGTTTTTGAGACACAGCCATATATTTCATTGTAAGCAGCTTTGCTTTTCATTGCTATACACCACTTGATGGATGGCTTGAGACCAATTTAGAGTCGCCTGTACTCAAATGTGCAATATGCCCTTTTTATAACAGACGTAAGTGAATGTTAAAAAAAGATTAGCGGTGAATATATTGGAAATAAACACAAGTCTTATTTAGTCAATTAAGTCATCTTATGATCTTACATTTCTATGCATTTTGTGCAGGATGGCTTTGGACGGTATACGAATGCCAGATGGCTGCTATGCAGATGGGACCTGGGAGCTGAAGATGCATGTGACTGACCTCAACAGGGATGTTTCACTGAGAGTCACTGGGGAGATTCACATTGGCGGCGTGATGCTCAAACTCGTGGAGAAACTTGGTATGTGCAGTTTCCACCCTTCTGGATATTTGTGTTTGTGCTAATGGCTGGAGGGTTCAAATAGAGCTAAATAGAGCTGGTTATAGTTTCAGGGTTTCGTGGAAAACCTAAAAAACTTCAGGCAATGTTAAAACTGTGATTTCCACACCTGGAATATAATTTACATTTCTGTGTTGAATATACATTTCTCTAGTTGTTGTGAACATTCCATCCACTTTGAAATTGCCCATTAGTTCCTCGTGTTGTATCCTTATATAGAAAAAAGCATTAAATGCTTAAATAAATGCTCCAGAAATTATGAATGACTGGATAAGTCATGGAAATTCATTGCTCAAACCCTATGCTGGAGTATTGACAGTACTTACAGTAATCTTACACACCAGTATTCACTAGAAATTCTGTTATACAACACTGATTCATGTATATTTCTGCCATACAAGGAGGTGAGACATGCCGAATGTAAAGCTTCCCTGATGCTCCTGACATTTCCCTTCAGAATTAGTAAATGTGTGCCTCTGACATTTTATTATTTGAAATTCATTTGAGATCATCTTTCTTGAGGTCAGCTTTCTTGCCATTTTCCTCAGATTCATTCTTGTTGTTTAGAACTATAGAACAGATAAGCCTTTGTTTTCAGTGATCTGGATCCCATAGAAGACCCCACTCTGTAAGGTCAGGCTCATGTGGAAAAGCAGATAGAGAACACATGTCTGCTGACACTCACTTTTGAAGGCATTGCTATAGTTGCAGCCATATTCCTCTGGATTTCAGTACAACTATCAAAGGTTTTGCGGTGTTGTTTTGTAAAATAATGAGAAACAGTGATCTCTTAAATCTACTTGGTGCTTAATAGTGGCTAAAAACGTTGTTAAAATCATGCATCACATCTGTTTTTTTTTGTGTGATGTCACACCAGGACCTCCTGTGGCTTCCCTAATCTTTGATTAGAGCTGTAAAAACTGGTTTGTTTGAGGATCAGCTCTTGAGGAAAAATCTTTTGCTTCAGCCAACAGGAACTGGAGGCTGTCACTTACCTGTGAATGTTCATGCATTAACCTTGGATAAACTGTTAAAGAATGTGTGGTGGTGGTATGAGAAAGGTTGTGCTAGTTGAAGGCATATAGCTGTTAGCTGTTAATCCATCAGTCAGAAGTTCTGCAGGCTAATACTGGTGCTGCCAAGTTCTACAGATAATGGAACCGACACCTGATTTGTTGATGCATGGGAAATACACAAAACTAATATGTGACCCGATCTGACGAAATGAGTCAAAAGTCGCAACGTTCCATTTTAAGATACGGGCCGATAATGTAGAAAAACAATGAATTCATGCCACATCCCCACAGACTAAATTAGGGATATGCCATGGCAGTTGATTAGTTGTCCAGCAACTGACTAGTCTCCAAATGAGACCAGTTATGGTCACCAATGTGACTGATAGCAAGTTAAATGTGTAGCTTGCCGGGTGTAAAAATATATTGAATCTACTAGCTTTTCGTATTTGCACTAATAAATGGCAGAAAAAGGCGACAATTTACAGTTGTCACAGTTTGGAGCCCTGGAGAGAGACCTCATAGATGTTAGATGCAGTAGAAAGTCTTCTATAAAACATCATTAATCAAGCGGTGGCTTTCTGTTAGGGGTGTAATGATATGCCAATGTCATGGTTCGGTTCATATCACAGTTTTGGAGCCACAGTCCAGAACCAGCAATGTCTTAGTTTAGAACATAGAGCTTTATTGCCAAGTATGTTTACACACACAGTTTGTATTATATAACAGTTATGTAATACAGTAAAGTGCAGCAATGGATGTAGTTTTGTGTACAATATTATTTACAGGGGTACAGATTATAATTGTTACAGATGTACAAATCGGATGTTATGTAAAAATATACAGTTATGTTGGACAGTGTGGAAGTATAAGAACTTTAATTGTCAGACTTAATATAGCCTGAGGGAAAAAACTGTTCCTGTGTCTGGCAGTTCTGGTGCTTGGTGCTCTGTAGCGCAGGCCAAAGGGGAACAGTGGAGGTGTAGAGATCATGGAAGTTGGTCGGGGGGGGCTAATGATCTTCTCGGCCATCCTGACTGTCTGCTGTAGTCTCCTGATGTCTGATGTGGTAGCTGAACCATATCAGATAATTATAGGTGAGTTTGAAGCAGCAGGGAACTTTACACCAGAGATCTGTTGAATATCTGTGTGAAGATTGGGGCCAGTTGGTCAGCGCAGACTTTTCTACAGGCAGCTGAGACGCCATCCAGGCCTGAAGCTTTCCTAGTCTTAATGATCATGTACAAGTTTTATTGCTGCAGGTTTTATAAATGCAGTGAAATGGATTTATTACAGGACAGATTTGATATATTCTGAGAAATGATCAGCTTCTGATAGCTATGCCATAAATATAGCATAGAAATGTAAGATCACAAGATAGACTTAATTGACTAAATAAGACTAAATAAGATCTTATTTAAACATACACTTACCTCTGTTATAAAAAGGGCATATTGCACATTTGAGTACAGGCGACTCTAAATTGGTCTCAAGTGACTGTTGTCACATGTATGATTAGTGCAATGGGGTCAAATGTCTCTTCTTTTGTGACTTTGATTGTCCTTGTGAGATTACTGTGAGCCCAACCTGTCTGTCCCGTTTTGAGACAAAGCCTCCATTTACACACAGACTGCTGTAAGAAATCTATGTACAAATTTAGCCTGGCTATTTTCTCTCACACTCTCTTGTGTTTAGTTCTGTGTTTAGAAGCTTGAATTTGGCTGTAATGGAATGAGAAAGAATGCCAGGAAGGCACTCTGTTATTGACTTCTATGGCCATTTCCTGAAAAAGCATTTCAGCAGATTCTATTTAATAATTAATGACAAAGGGGCTGTGATTGCTTTTATATTTGTCATTGACCTAAAACCTTTAGCTTTGCCTGCTCATATGGTAGACGGTTTGTACGTCACTTTCAAGTTCTATTTGCTTTGCCGGGAAAACGGTAAACTTACCTTAACAAATAAAGGTAAGACAGTGAAGTGTAGCTCTAGCTTGTCAGTCATGGATCTGTATCATGGGCATATCTGAAATAGTGAGGCAGTTTAGAGGACTGCACAGCCCACCTTCATTCTAACTTGTTAAATCATAATATGTCTCTTGAGTAAGCTGACAGACTTGGTTTTGTACAGACTCTGTTGTAAAGACTCGGGAAGCACTTTGTGTGAGTCTGTCTGCAGTGTGTCGTTATAATGTGTGCACAGGCTAGAAGAAACCCTGTGCTCTCGTAAGGCTCTGAGCAACACGCATGTCTTTATAGGGCCATTGCTTCCTTCACTGATACTGGGACGAGGGAAGTGTATTGTTAGACTGTGAAAAGGAAACCCTGAAATGATGGAGAGGACAGAATGACATCAAGGGCAGAGCTGAAAAACTACAGCACATTTACTTGATCTGTAAGGGGTAGTGGATGATATCAGGTCTTTGCTATGGGAAGAAGGGTTTTTGGGAGTCTTTGCTTGTTCCCTGGACCCTGCTTTCATCATTGTGTTTTTTGCGGCAGATCTCAGATTGCTACATTACTTTAATGCTTTTTGGCTCTGCCAGAATTTAGTGCTGTTTATTTATTTATGTATTTTCTTATTCTCTTGTAGCATTGTTACCAAAAACTAGAGACACAGACAAGTGTGAAGTACATTTTTCCTAAATATGTTATCTCACAGCGTGGAGAAGTTCCCAGTGCTAGCTGAAGTGAATGCTTGTTGGTTTCAAACACTCCCTTGCCTGATATTTTTAATGGTGGGCTAAAGACAGGGTAGGCGGTTTTTTTCCAGAAACATTTTTTGTTATGCTGGTTAAAAGGCTCATCATCATGAAGGGCACAAGACCATATCATCCAATATCATTGCATTTGGCCCTCCTGAAAATGCCTAATGTGCTACCCTCATGAATATTGTTCTACTGAACGTTACAGCACTACTAAAATACAGCTGTTGGTATTATCAAGGTATATAAAGAAGGTGTTGGTTGTTTGATCTGTGTTTCTGGTGTTTTGGTCTGATCACAAACCCATTTCTGTTAGTATAGTTAGTATAAAACAGCATAGTGTAAATAGTTTTCCCAGTAATAAACTAAAACAAAATGTGATAATCTTAAAGAAAGTAACAGAATAGGCTGAATGAGGGATACTTACTACTCTGCTACCCTAGTCTAATCGTAGTGTAGCCACAGTGTAAAATGTGGGGTCTGTAAGGAAATGCACATCATTTATCAGAGGATGCATCACTTCCTGTGTCATTTTTTCCATTCCTTCCTTCCATCAAGAGATTTGTGGAAGTTGTTGGTCTGTGTGGTATATTGAATCTTCACAGCATGTTTGCTGTGATTGTTCTGGTGAGACAGTGTTTCTGTTTGGCCATTAGATTGCTAAAGACATACCAATAGAATTATTTTCTCTCGTGAGTATCAGAGTTTTAAGACAGATATTATTACTAGCACCTGCCTAGCAAAACAGGAACGTTTTTAAAAGTCATCATAAAAGTTCTTAGAACAAAATAACCTTTTTAATGTTTTTGTTACTTAAAGGGAAACGTTGGGGAAACATTCTTACAATGTGAAATTGTTA
>JAZGTK010017206.1:0-12373 GCA_036877625.1 Ambastaia sidthimunki
ACACACACACACATCTCAGAGACACGCAAATACTGTACACACGCACACAGAAACACACACACATCTTGGAGACACACACACTGTGCCTAAAGCTGCAAGTTAAAGATTTTTGTAATATTAAAGTCAACATGAAATAATTTAAGTTGTTGTAATGCATGTTCCAGGTCTTGTTATGTTTGATTCATCAGTACCTGTTTTTTTAAAGACAAAAAATGTTTGTTCTTTTAATCTTTCATTAAAATGTAATAATTTGCTCTGTCTCTGGAGCAAATTTCCTTTCTGCTTGATGTAAACAAGATTATTAATGTTAACCAAATAGCCTAATGGCAATGCAGCCTTTTTAAGACCTTGCTTATAGTTAATGAAGTAATTGAATGCTGATTAAAGTTTATTTAATAAATGTTATGACTATAATAGCAAATAATGATAGATGCAAACATTGTAAACTCACGCACAGGTCTGTTGTGGTATAAAATGCGCCTGTCAAAATCCATGTAGTTCCTCATGTATAAACTTGAATCCCAGCCTACATATTTTTTAGTTTGTTTCGTTTTTAAGTAACATTATGTTACATGTTCAGTAGGTTTTAAATGCAATTTCATGTTGACCTCTGTTGATTGCAGAAGTAAGCGCAAGGTTGTGTGAAATGTTAAATCTTTAAATGTGACACAGCCGGGTGTGAAAGGACCTGACGGAGGTTTTGGATGCAGTTTAAATTACAGTAGGAAATGGCAACTAACTGCATCCTGATGGCTTGATCTCATACATCACGTCCCTCTTTATTAACAGGCCATTGTGTTGAGTTATAATCCTCTCTACAGCTTAACGTTTGGGCCGGAGTGAGTATCCGTTTCAAAGGCTCGTCTTGCGATGGCTTTCTGCCAGAGCAGTAGCTTTGATAGCTGGGAGTAACTGTTATGAGTTGGCTAATATGTACTGAGGCTTTTTCATCCAGTAAACCGGCTGTTGACTCACTGCAGTGATTTGTGCAGGGCTGGTAGCTTTAGTTAAGACAGTATTTCATATGCACTGATGAGATGGCTAGTTAAGACTGCGCCAACATTCGAATATCTAACTATGTTATTTTTTTCTAAGGTTTTCTTCACAGTTATTTTTGGTAGGAAAAGAAGTTTTGAAGGCATCTAAGAGGCCTTCAGCGTTTTCAGTAGCCCTCATTCAATTAAATTCAAATTTAATTCTATAGCACTTTTCATAATTTTGCCTTGTTCCAAAGAGCTTTACAGAAACACATTTTAGAAAAACTAGTGGAGTCAAAAAATGAAATGCGATGACATTTATTTCTGTGAAACTGTGAGTTTTAAGGTGATTGTTTTTGGTGGTGGTGTATATGTGGTTGTGTGTGTTTGTGTCAGTGAGAGAGTGTGTGTGTGTGTTAGGTGAGGTTCTCTGGGAGTTTGGCAGGCTCGTTTGGTTGGTTTCCAGGCTCAAATCGAGGTTGGTGTTTCCCAGTCCAACGCAAACATTCCAGTAAGAGCCATCTGAGAGTCGGGCCGGGTCATGGCATGGCAAATCTTCCTTACCAAATTCTAATGAATCTTTAATACGTGCTGTCATTAGTCATAATGTGTTACTGAGATTATAGTGAATTTCTGCCAGCTCTGGGTGGGGTGCAGATCAGGGATTTACTGTACATTGACACTGTTGCTGTTTTCATCCAGCGTACTAAGAACAAATTGACCATCAGCTGATGAAGGAGTTAGTTTTTGGCGTGAAGAATCAGTATTTTTGGCCTGAAATATCAGTGGTGCTGTCAACTTTTGTGCCGCACAACTGATGCCTTTTGGCCCAATCAAATGGCATCATAATAAATTAAAATTCTCATCCCAAAGTCTGTTTGTGGAATGTCCATTCTCTTTCCTTATCCAAATCCAGTTTATTTTATGATTAATCTATGGATCAGAATCTCTAATTACGGGTAGCACAATAACCTGATTAGGATTGATCACTTAAAGGACTGACTCAATGGTAACTCTAATACATTATGGGTGATGTTTTAAAACTGACCAGTAATTGACTAATGAAGGGCCGTGACTGTGTCAGGATTACGTTTGCTAGACATGATGTCAACTCGTCTGTATTGGCAGATGTTGTGTTTCCTGCACTTATATCGAATCCACAGCCCCACTGCAGAACAATTTAAAATGTCCGTTAACAGCCCATTAATGTGCACTTATGATTCTTCCCCCACATTACTGTATTTTGTAGTCACTGACCAAAATAAAAGCTAGTTTCAGCCAGTACATAAGATCCACCAACATTTTCTATCTGTCAAAATCCTTTATCCCTGAAGCATGTTTTATTGGAATGTGTTGGACTTAACCCCAGTTAAAGCTTGGAAACATTTTTTAATAAAGTTAAACCAAATATAGTTTTACAGTAATTTAGCCAAACAATGAAAACAGCCACAGAAGCTGAAACAGCGTTTGAAAAAAATCAAACCAGCAAACAATCTGGAAATACAAAATGTTGTGGTGATGGTTAATTTAAATTTTTGAATTCCAGGGTTAAATTTTTTGCACTCTGTATTTAAGCTACACACACATTATTTGGACTGGACATCTTGTCCAAGCCTGGTTCAGTTCTCACGAGTTCATGAGATTTTGTATTTTCCTAACTCATGTGTAAGTCTTCCAGTATGCGTTTTGTAAAGCCACCAAACTTATTCTTTTCAAAATAGTTTTTTTTGTTTTAGTTTCAAACTTTGTCAATTCTCTGCACCGTAGCAGAAGTTCTTCATCACACTGGAATTACCCTCAATCTGTTACACAAATAAAATGGCGAGTCATAAACTTGTTCTTTGTTAGCATAGTTTATTGTGCTGTATAAAAAGACATGACTGTTGCAACAGTTTACCTACACAGATATTCATAGCCAGAGACAAGCCTGAACATGAAGCACACTGTGTTAAACATTGCATAGTAAACACACTGTCTGTGCCAATGAATGCTTTCCTTACATCTGTGACTGGTGCTTATACAAACTGATCAAGCTTTCTTTCTGGGTGTTGTAGAAAAGACAGCACAATTAGTACCATAGACATTGTGAAGGGTTTGGTACTAATTCAGTCCTCTGTAGCAAGATATAGGTTAACCTCTATACATAGCTAAAGGCATGTCCTGTTTTTATCCAACAATGTCTCATTTTAAGTGTTTTATGGCCACAGGAACGTATAAATTTTACAGCTTGTGCCATTTGGGAAGGTCATAAGCCACGTCCCACATGTTGGAATTTAAAAGTATGACACGAATGTTTGTATTTAGCTACAGTCATGCTGTAACGTTTCTTTAATTTAGCGGGTGGGAGCAGATGTTAGTAATGCTGTAATATTTGAACCGGACACAGATGTTTTTCTGTTCATTTACAGATAATGCTGGTGTTTGTGAGGGCCACGCTGGTGTTATTCTGAAAGCCATAATGAGCTGAGACTCGGCTCTTCCACAGAGAACAGCTGCATTGTGCTGTTCCTCAACGCCAATATTCTGTCAATAATCATCCAACTGTATCGCTATGCTGTCATTCTATAATTACTGAGACCTGCTTGTCAGTCAAACATCATGAAACTGCATTCCTAACTTTCCAGAATAAAAAATTAAATGGAACAGGAATATGAAATGGTCTTAATGTTTTGTGAAACACACAACAACATGGTTTAGGGTTGTAAACTCTGTATAATCTCCATGTACATGTATCACCATAAACCTGCATCTCTGTTCTCTGGGATGTGTGTGGTGTTCTGTTGAACTTTGGAGATTTTGACCTTCTCAGAATCTGAGTGGAATGGAACGTTCTGATTGGCTGTTATTTTGTTTCTTCGTGTAGCATTTAGAGTTTCAGCGTGGGCAGAAAACTAGAAACTTTTTGTGTTGTTAACACTGTAAGAGTTGTCTGCATGTGTTTGATTGCTGTTGACATCTTTAGCTAGTTCTTGTTGGATAGTCTGACCTCCGTTGTGTCATTTCCTGTGTAACTTCAACCTAACCAGTAACAGATCAGCGTTTCCACCCTGTTAAGATTAAAGCTTTCGTAACAGGAATGTTGCCTGTGGCATAACTGTTGTGGACAGTTCAGATGTTAAAGAGACTGTGTAATAGTCTTTGTGTTGTGCAGGCGCTTTTGTAGTGAGTTACAGTTTCAGTTTTATTGCCACTTTTACTGAAGGTTGTTTTGATGTTTAACAGTCTTGTGCAGAGGTCACCAATTAGGGGACGGCAGTCCACATCCGGACCTGGATTGGCTCCACAGACTGCAAATCATTTCTCATAGTTTCTTATAGGTTCTCAAATGTCTCAAGTAGTTGTAGATTTTGTTTTCACACAGAACATTTTTATTTGTAGTCTGCAAAGGTGTAAAGGTAAACCAAGATGATGTAGAGCTCTTGATTTCTGAGGTGATGTACAGGCGAGTTACGCGGAGCCAACAGAAAGAAAGGAATTATATTTTGCTTCATTATTTGAAATAAAGATTTGTTTCGTTAATTGTGATGTTATTTTACATAGTAAAGCACAGTTTTATTCAAAATTATTTTACAGCCAAATCTTGCAAAATCATTTATTCGTTAGTTAAATTGTATATCGTATTTTGATACAGTTGTAGTACGTTTTATTAAAAAATAGTTATCTCACAGTAAAATAATTTTATGAGTAGAATTTAGTTAGGAATCAATGAAAAAATGATAATGATTGGGGAAATATTTTAAAAATTTTTTGGGGGGCAGTCGTGGCCTAATGGTCAGAGAATCGGACTTGTAACCCGAAGGTCACGGGTTTGAGTGTGGGGTCTGGCAGGGATTGTAGGTGGGATGGAGTGAATGACCAGTGCCCTCCTCCACCCTCAATACCACACTGAGGTGAGACCCTTGAGCAAGTCACTGAACCCCCTATTGGTCAAATTCTGAGCATGGGTCACCATACTTGGCCAAACACTTCACTTCACTAAATGTTCAGCATAATGCAGACAAACCTAATAGTTTTAAAATAGCCCATTTCATTTTGTTTTTATTTTGTGGTGAAATAAGCATGTTTGTGTGAGATTACATTGATCAGAAAAACATTTGTAAAGAACATTTAGAGAAACTTTACCTCTATTCATGTTAGGATTTTTTTTTATAATACACATTGTTTAAAAGCAGCTTTACGGAAATCGTGCTGTAGTCTTGTTCTACAGTCTCTGCTGAGCGCTTTTAGTGGAAAGTTTAGTGGAAACTGCAGTGAGCTGTTTGATTTATCTGTTGTTATGCAGGATGAGTTCCTTCAGTCTGTCCTCACAGACGTTTATATTTATGACATTCTTCATGCAGGAAGCTCCAGACATCTGCAACGTTCCTTCATAGAGTTTTTACAATACAAAACTTTTGCATGTCTTTGTTCTCATAGGCAGTATTTATGCAGTTTCCATCATGGCCGCCATGTGTCCAGTGATCACTGGGCAGGTATCTGTGTTACTCAGCAGGACTCTGGAGGGATTCCCTGTGTTTGTCTCAGCCACACAGCTAATCTGATTGGCTGTCATTCTCAGAGCTGCAGGTGGGATATTTTACTGTAGTATATTGTCCTCTGTGCCCCCAGCAGGCCCCATGTGATTAATGTGGCCAGTGTGTCTGCTCACCACCTGTTGTTTTCTCTTTTTTTTAGCCAGCAAAAGTGTAAAACTGTAGTGCTGCCCTAAACCAAAGACTAGCGATAATAAAACGATGTTGCAGTTTCGTTACTATGAACGGGGGAAAGAGCAATGCTCAATACGGCCATTCTAGTGAAGAAAGTCCCACCTACTCCAATCAGAAATCTGCAAACATTAACAATTCTCTGGGTAATTGTGAAGTTCTTGCTTGCGTTTGTGCATGGCCAGTAGCTAAAGCAAAAAACAAAATTTGTGCATTAACAGTACAGTTTTTTTCAAGATTTCAAGATTCAAGATTTGATGTCATGTTTAATAGTTTGTTTTTAATAAATTGTGTCTGGTGTGACTGGAATAGCTGCCCTGAGGCGTTGCGAATATGGCCGCCAAGTGCAGAAACTTAGTTACATTCCCTAAACATCAACCACCAAAACACTGAAATTTTGGGTGATGAAATTTTGGGTGTGCTGTTTCTTTAACTGTCTGCTCAGTGGTTTCAGTTTGATATGAATGTGATTTGCTAATAGAGGAGCCTCTGTTCTTCTCTGCAGGGTCACTTGTGAGCGGAGCGCAGGGCTGTTCTGGGTAAAGAGTTGCGTGGGAAATTCTCCAAACTAAAGCTAGCTGGTCTTGAGTAGAATTAGAAGCAGAGATAGTGAAGCTGGACGAGATCCAGCCACACCCTGTCGACACTGATAAGACGACTTCTTTGGATTTCTGAGATATTTAGGTGATACAGTAGCTGCTCTCTTCACACTTTACATCATTTTGAGGATTAAGTTACATCAGATAAAGGTCAGGGAGCAGAAACTGTCTTGCTAATTGTGTCAAATTCAGCTCATAAATCATGGCAGAATTTTTTTTTGTCTAATAAATCATTTAAAAAAAAATGGTGTTGTCTGGTGGGAAAATCTCATGAGAAACAGTGAGTGAAATGAACTGAGAAATGAAGACAACATTTTACCATGTGTACAGGTTGGGTCACCTGAACAGTTTTTTGGATCACCATTAGTAATGTAGATCCAGATTATGCACTTGATGGACAGTGTGATCAAAAGTGACTTCAAGCAATACAGTTTATTAGCACATGTATTGTCTTGGAATAAAACCCAAGGCCTTGATGTTGCCAGCATCATACTTGAGCTACAGGAATCTTTTAAAGTTCAAAATCAAGACTTCTGTCCTTTTTTTTGAGTGTTTTTGAAAAGTGGTGGGAGTTTCTCTGGCTGATAAACTGCCCTTGAGTTGATAAGTGTCAGGTAGTTTAGGGAGACGTTGGTTTGTTTTTCTCTTCTGTCCGTTTTTTATGCTCTACATTCCTGGTGGGTTTGGAAAGCTTCTCCTCACACTTCAGGCTTCAGTCTGCTCTGGCTTTCCTCTTCCTGTCCACAGCCTGTCAGTGTATGCAGACCTCAACTGCGGCCTTTGCCTAAGCGCAGTCGGAAACGGGGCGTGTCCCATTTAAACTTGCTGCCATCAACGCCTGGACTCATTCTTGCCTCATGCATTTCTGACTAATGGGTGAGCAATAGAACAGCATGTTTAAATCACATTTACACCCACAGCACACAATACACACTCCTTTACCAACACACCCACAGGCTTCCCACAGAGCGACGATGGCATGCGGTTTTACAGTCTGAGAAACTTCTCGTGTCATGTGCTTGAATTGGTCGTCTTCTCTGGCTGAGTTTGTGACTGTGTGATTCAGCGTTGTTTTATTACAATAGAAATTTCCCCCTGTTGTTTTGATTTTCATTTGCGTTCTGTTTTTGGATCAATAGCACTACATGTGTGGTGTGGTAACTTGTATTTGCACAGTTTTCTATCTGTGTGTTATCTGTGTACTCAAAGATACGTAGGCCAGAGATATGCAGGGACAAATTTACTTAGTGCTTGACTTCCTCTTAACTCTAAAGTTACGCACTGGTTATTAATCAGGCTGTAAGAGTTGAAGTGTAATCGCCTGCTATAGGAATTTAATTTGAATACTGTGTAAAAAATGTATTCTGACTTGAACTTTGTTCCCATGATGACAGATGAACTTCATCCCAGTGGTGAGTGGAGCAGAGACAGTATAAGCAGGTGAAGACAGACCACTCGAGGAAAATTAATGTGAGAGATTGACGAGTTTAACATGGCAGCCATAAGACCCACCATTTAGTTAGGAGCCAATGTTTGTTTACTCGAGAGCATTTTTCAACCGGACCTTTAAATCATGGTTTAAAGCTGCAGTTTGTAACTTTCGCCTCTCTACCGCCATCTCTGTTTGAAACATTAAATTGCAGGTTACTGTACATACTTTTCATTATAAAAACTCCAATTATAAATCATTATTATAAACTTACACTTGTGAATCGTGGTAAAGGAGATTTTGTTAAACACTGATATGTTACGTATTTGCTCATTTGTTATTTTTAACCTCAAAAAGCTAAGGATTGCAAAATAAACAAAGTTTGATATTGTTGTCAGATTTAATTGCTGAATTGATAAAACCAAAACCGTTTGTCAAAATGTTGCTCTTTCGCTACTGAAGTTTAGTAACAGCTTTGCTGTGAGTCTTTTCTCATCAGTCTGTGTTACTGCTGCCAGGGAGAAAAGTCCAGTAAGACGGTATGTAGAGTGTAATGTTTTCAGTGGGGTTAGATTTATCCTGACATCAGGCCTAACACACACAAACAGTCTGCTGTGAGATTTCACTCCACTGCAGTGTGCCAGAGTATTGCGAAAAACATGCACATCATGCAGTTTTGCTTGCGTTTTGCTAGCGGATGTAACTCTTTTTTATTTAAACTGATACTTATTGGCATAGATTAAATATCAGGTTTAAAGCAAAACCTTTCAATCGTAAATATTTTCTGACTGCTCCGCATTGCTGTTCAACATCAGTTAAGTTCTGTTGTTTGTGATTGGATTCGATTTTACCATGTTGGCAGAATTGTCAGGAAAATCGATGAAATCTTGTAGTGGCATGTTTGGTTAGGTTGTGGGGACATGTGTTAGCATCTTCACCGGGTATCTAAACTAGTTTAGCTAGCAAGATGTCCCTGTTGGACCAAAAAGATCAGTTGTGCTAGTTAAGGTTTTAGATGGCTGTGCTGATTTAACAGCTAGACCAGCACTGACTCACCGCTCGCAAACTGTAACAGATCGTTCAGCGCCATCTGATGCAACCAGTCAGTGTCATAATCGATACGAAAGCCATTTTACAGACAGCAGCTGTGACCAGAGGCAAGATCACAGAGGAACAGGGTGAACCTCTGCCCTAAACTTCAGCACACTGAAGCCCTGAGTGATTAGCTGTTTATGATATTTTATAGGGATAAACTGTACATCAAACTGTACATGGTGATCATAATGGTATTTGTTTACTAGGATTATTATACTAGTGTTGTATTTTATATTATCTTGTATATTTTTTTGTCTGACTGGGCAAAAATTGGCAGCAATTAATATCAGATCTAGTTTTTTAATTCAAGCAATATAGGCCTTGTCTTTTTATTGAAGATTTTAAATATACTAAACAGTCTTATATCTTTATCTTATATTTATATATTTTCAAAAATATACTATCCACATAGTATGAGAGAAATTTGGTGGAGTTTTCTGAAGCTTGTCTTAATGCTTTTCTAAATGTTTCGGTTATACATAGTTTTTTTGTGTGACAGAAGCTCAGTGTTGAGGGACATTATCTGCATCATTTTTCAGCTATCAGACGCACAGCGGGGGGGGGAAATGTCGGTCAGATGGGGTCACTCCACCCAACAGTGTCAATGTTCTTTTGTTCTGTTTGGACGGTTTGGGCTGGTAGGTGACTGTTGGAATGACCCAACCACAGAGAGAGTGAGTACTCATGGTCTGGTTAGCTGGATCATTGATTCATCTGGACTACTTAGAAACAGCTACCAGATGAACTATCACTCATGTCCTCTTCCACTTCCTGTTGCCATGACAGTGCAGTAAACAACAACCCAAACTTGAGGTCCAGAATAAACACTCATCAAACACCAATTATATTTATCTTTTACCGTTTTAGCTTAAATCGTGACATGACAGCGATAAAGACTGGATCAGGGACCAGAATATCCCTGGATCTAATTTAGACTCTTTACTTGGTCCAGTAGGCAATCAACCCAGCACATAGCGACGCCCTGGCAACGAACACCAGGTGGCCAGTTTTGCATGATTAAGCAGTGCTTTACTTTTCACAAACAATATAAAACATTAGTTAGCAGCGACAGTTCAGCAGAGCTAGAGCAGTGTGCACTGAATAAACAGCAGTTTTAGGTCTTGATGTGGCCAGTTGCAGCTGTGGATAACAGATGGTTTATTGATGCATTAGCAGAGGACACAGTCCTAACAGCTTCAGTCTTCCTGTGCATGTCAGAGGTGAGAGAGAAACCGACCGATTTCTGAATAATGGAGCATTACAGTCTGAAGCTTTGTCAGCTGCAGTGATTTTTGTTCCATTACAGTTTGGAAAAGCATTCATAAAACATTAGTATTGATTGAGTGCCTGTACGAGCCAGCGTATTAGTTGTTGTATTGGTTGGTTGTTGTATAGGCCAGTTGTATTGGCTATTTTAAAATTGTTTTGGATTCTCACAGTTGCCCCAAAACGTAAGCCACACATAAATGAATAAATGTCATTGTTCTAAATGACACATATTTTGCAAAAATCTAAGAGTATTTAAGAGTTTTTGAACAGTTTCTGGTGGTCAGATGTTTATGGAACATGTCCATGGTTATTGTGATGACCAACACGTGTGGCTTTTCTGATAGGACACCTGTGTGAACCTGAGAAGAACTGACCTCAGACTTTCACGATGAATTAACTTAGGCCCAAATGGTCACAAAAAATGGTTAGGAGAAAGTTAGAAGAAAAGCTTTAGCATTTTTTGAAAATGCTAATTGATTATTTTTCTGTGTTCAAATAGTTCTGGAGCTGCTTTATATTTGATACAGTAGTTCAGTCAACAGGAAATGGACAGTTTGGCGTTTCCTGTCTCTCTAAAGTTCCTCTGTTGTGTCTGTTGCACGGCCACCGAAGCTTCTTGCTATTTCTAACGTTATTTGATCTCAGTTTCGTTTATTGCATTTTCTGTCTCACAATGGCTACATTTTCAGTTTCAGCAGCATTTAACAGGGGTAATGTGATTTCCTGTTAAACCTTTCCAAGAAACTCCACAAAGAGTGGAGCAGGAGAGAGGAGTCGCCCTCTCCAGTGAGTTCTTCTGTAGCCTCTGAAGAGCAGAGGTCTCTCCTGTTACATCGCCTTGAGAAAACACTACACCATTGTTTGCTGTGGAATGTACTGGGAACTCTGTGCCCAAATAAGGAGCCTTAGCTTCAGTCTGACCCCTTCATTGTTTATTATCCACATTAGATTGTGTTTACCTTGTTGTTTCTGTCATAAGTGCCATTTTAGATCAAGACAGAATTCTTACTTTGGGAGGATCACTCTTTGAAAGTTCTGCCTCTCACCCACTTAGGAAACAAAATACTCTTACATAACACACGAAAGTCAAAAGTTCACTTTTAAATCTGACACTGCCGGATTGTGTGCTTTTGTGGCCGTTTTCTTTGTCACATGAATTGTATGAGAACAGAGGAATGGACTGACACTTAAAATACTTTTGGAATCAGGAAACGATGGCTGTAGATGGATAGATAAATAACCGTGTGTTTTATTGAGCGCTGGAGAAAAGTTTATGTAATACAAAAAATATTCACTAGCGAAACATAAATTAACGTGTGTTTATAAGTTGTGATAACTTTTGTAATTGTAGCTGAAAAAAATAAACTTCAAGCAGACATGCACCAATTAAAATGTATAGTTTCTCTGCTTCAATGAAACACACCAGTAAAATGCAGTCTGAAATGAGGACATCCCCTCTTCTAATACCACATGCTAGTGACCAGCAACAGCAAGCAGAAAACTATAGCTCACAGCTGTGATGTAACTGTTTTTACAGAAGGTGCACAGGCCCACCAATGTGTGTTTCATTAGGAACTTTTCAATGCAGTAGAAACCTTCAGGCCCAAGATTGAGTTGATCAGCACATTTAAGAGCAACTGAAGCTGGAAATGAGAAGTTTGGTGTTACCACTTTTGCGAACTTACCAACTCTGTCTCCAGATTGAATGACTTTTCAGATCCCTTTGTGACTTTGTTTCAAAAACAACAAAGCTAGCAACTTCTTCCAGTGGATATAGTGCATGTAGTTTGTTACCCAGATGGATGTGTGATTAAAAATATGAAAGATTTACTTTATTATTAATTATAGCCAAAATCTGATGATGTCATCTGGCGATTTTTAACAACTTATTTTAACTTTGTTTTTTAATATTTGGCAGCCCTGAGTGTCACTGATGGGTCTCTTGTGTGGTGACTTCAGGTCATGTGCCAGCTGTTTGTGGCCGCACGCGCTCCGGTTCGGTCATCATCAGCACTAATTTTACAATCTTTACATGTCACGAAGAAAGCTGGTAAACCTGCAGTGCTTTCAACACTGAGACCTTGAGGGCAATTTAACATCCGTTCCCACCCGAAGCTTAAAAACAAACTATCAGTTAAACATTTAGATCCGTTTGCACCTGTTTCGAAAGAATCCTTTCAGAACGTCGAATGGACCAGCGTGCTTGAATAAAAGCCTGAAGATGTCTTTCTTTTCTTACTTTGTTTACACAATGTGCCGTTTCACAACCACAGAAATGACATGGACACTTTAGTATCTGTG
>JAZGTK010017207.1:0-12373 GCA_036877625.1 Ambastaia sidthimunki
TGTTTAAGTGTTCCCTTTATTTTTTTGAGCAGTGTATATCAAAAAGGTTTTGCAAACCTTAATCAGATCAAACTCAGGTCTTATATGCTTTAAATTCATACCTCTCATTCGTGGGTCTATGACAAACGATGTTGTAAATTTCCCCTCACTGTAAAATGAATGCTTGTGGTTCATTATTATTTTTCAATGAAAACACAACAACAAAAAACTAACTCATTTATATTAAACAAAGAATGCAGCAAATCCCTCAACAATTTAAAACTAGAAATAACTAGCTTTTAAACATGGCAATGAATGCCAAGTTAAGCATATGGTGGTCAAGGCTGGTAGCACATGCTAATTGTTAGCTAGCAAGCAAATTTCTTTTGTGTGGCCTCTTGATAAGGTAAGGGTAAAACTTAATTGAAAAAAATAACATTTTTGAGTACAAAAAGAGAGAAAAGTAATGTTAGGATTTGGGCTCAGGAAGAAACATTTCACGTTGCAGTTAAGGGATTTCGTACAGGAAAGACCAGAGAGCACTGATGTGTTTTGAGTTTAATTTAAACATAGAAACAAAAGGAGCATTCTGGTGGAGATTCTGATCTCATCAGGTGGCAATTGATTCCACGAACACAGCAGCAACTGCAAAGGCTCTATCACCCTTAAAGCCATGACAGTGAGACATGTGTAAGAGCTTTCTTGGCAGACCTAAGGGACTTAGGAACTGAATTCAAATAAGGTCAGAAATGTAGCTTATCCATTAAGTCATACAGTCAGTTAGATCCTGAATCTAAAGCCAGTGAAGAGAATCTCACTGAAAAGATTACTTTTTTGTATTAATTAATATTTTCATATTATCAACATCCTTTTGTGATCAATGAAGAAACAAGTTAATATAGGTTTAGGAGCCTGTGAGGGTAAATTATTTTCAGGTCCACCCCTTTAAGATGTTAAAATTATAATACTGTATAGAAATATAATTATCTAACGCGGTTTATTAATTTAGCTGAGTCAGCACCTTTAAAATGTCATTTTTTTGTTCTTTTGTGCAACTCTAGACTTTGAAGGAACTCCCTCCACTGTTGCCAAGGAAAAGTATGTCAGTGTCAGAGAGCACCACTCAGCCTAATACATATGTGCAAAACCCCTGAATGGCACAAACCTCAGGTTGGTCAGGTTTTTCATGGACCATTTTAAGAATGTCAAGTTTTTTTTATTATAACTTAAGGGGCCTTTGACACAAAATGCATTCTTTTGTTTAAAGACACAGCACCAACACCAAAATAGGAAAGAAATTGAATAATTATCCAGCCTATATCATTTGTATGATCTTAACACGCAAACAGGATGCTTGGCCCAACATCAATAATTATGCATTTTGCCTCAAACTTCTAATTTACTGCTTATTAAAACTCAGTAAGGTAGTTGTTGTACCATTTAAAGGTAGGTGAAATTGTGGAAGGAATTGTGGTAGGATTAAGGAATGTACAATATGGTCAAGCATTAACATGCGCTTCATAAGTTGCCTTATTAAGCTGCTTGCACACCAGCAAGCTAATAGGCTAATAGAAAATACCTGTTAGCATTTATAAAGTGTGAATTGTTCTACATACTAAAGTGTAACATCCTCTGCAGCAAGGAGACCCTCTGATCATGATTATGAGACCGTTGATGAAAAGCAGCTGCTATATTTACAACAAGCAGAAGAAACCCCAGAAATTAAAGGAAACAACAGCCAATACTGAAACTCTATTGCACATACCTCTAAAAATAATCAGTAAATATTAAAATGTTTCAAGTTCATTAAAATGCTTCCCTTTAATACTCAAAGTTGTGAAAATGCACATTTTAAGTAAAAAAAATACTTAATTGTACAATTTAAATGCATTTTTTTTTTTTTACTTTTATTAAAGATGCAAAAAACTACTGCAAAAGATATGGTCTGATTATTAAAAAAAAAACACCAATAGGAACTTAATAAAGACTTTGTGGCAAAAAGACTTTGGGTTTGTTAGTTAGTTCAGAATGAAAATCTTACACACATCTTACAAGACAGTATTTAAACTTCATTGTCTGTTGATCTGAAATGGTCTTCGTCAATAGTGGAGAAAATGTGTCCCTCGTTGCTAAGAAAATCCACAATTTGCCTGTAATAGGTAGAAAAACGTTAAAATAGCATTGAAATAGACAGCATTTCATGATGGTTACTTAAGTCACTTGCATTTAGGCTGAATATGGCAAGCACCAGATATAGTATAAGGCTGAATTTATTTATTTATTAAGGGTTTATACTTTTAGAACAGCCCTGCATCAGAAACTGTCACAATTTTGCTTTGTCTTTTATTAGTTAGCTTGAAGAAAGGGCTTTATAGAAAAAAAGTGTCAGATATGGATCGAAGTCTGCTTATAGGTGACCAGTATAAAAGACAAGATCTTAAGCATTCTCAGATAAATCTATGTGTGGAGAAAGAGGAAGCCTGTTTATGTGGAAATGACAAGCTATTCTCAGAGTTTATTTTGGGTGATTCGATAAGCAATTCCTTATAAGAAAGAGGAAGAAAAAGGTTCTTGCTTCTCTTGGTCAAAGCCCACGACAATAGCTCCTTCTCTATAGACACAAACAGTATTACAGTAGGGGAAGTTTGTACCTGATAACAGTGACGCTCATGCTATTGAGCTTCTGCTTAAGCTCTTGCATGCTGATCCCCTGAGCGTCATGACAGCTTTTGATCAGACCTAAAACCTGTAAAACACAAGACAAGAAAAAACTGAGCAATAAAGTCAAAATTACACATTGAATCATACTTAAACTTTACCAGTCAAGAATCACAGCTCAATAAAACACATGGTCAAAAACACTGAAACTTATTGTCCCAAAACTAGACAAACTTTGTAATTAAAGCAGCTGTACTCTGGTAATTCAAACTCAATGATCTTAGGTTATTACCTTGAATGAAAACCTAAAATTCTTGACTCACTTGGTTTTGGTTGGCACTTAATCCATTTACGAGCATTATATTAGCACCAGAATAGCCTCCTGCTGACCCCATGCTAGTATGCGACACAGACATCATCTTCATTCCTCCACTGCCTCCTGGCTGTGAACATTCATTTATTGAACACAATAGAGTTAGAACAGCAATGAGAATCTGGTTTATGGTCATAAATACCCAAATACAATGATATACGGACAGATTTACTGGAAACTATTTCGCAATTTTGACAATATCCAAGTGGTAGTGTTCTTATGCCAATTTCAGTTTTTATATTTAGAATTTTAAAGTTTAAAGGAGGAATTTTTATTTTTTGAAGGAGGCAGTTTTTGTTTTAAACTTTAAATTGAATCAAGCAAACAATGTAAAACCAGAAGTATATTAGAAGGATATAGTCTTACAGTGGCCTGTGGTTTGCTCTGCAGCATGTGAGCGTGCACAACCTCCAGCATGTGTGAAGTAACTTCGTTCATGTCCTCCAGTGGCCTGACTCTGAACGCAACTAAAGACCTGTTATTCTACAAAAACAGAAAAATTTACCTCTTCATACAACAGCATACAAATATGACAGAGGAAGAGGGACAGAAGACAACTTGTTTTGTGGCATATACATTCTCCCAGAAAGAAGACGAATACATAGCGTGCATACAGGATATAAAGATTTGTGTATGGAAAAAAAAAGATGCCAGATGCCTGGCTCCCCAGTTTACATAAGATGTATAGTATCAGCATAGGTGAGATGAACTGTGGCTGAGTCACAACTGTGCTGATAGTAACAATGAACTCCTGCGATATTGCATGAAGGTAATATACATTATACCTGGTACATATGTCTATACAGTGATTCACATAAAACTGTACTACTGTTAATTATCATATGATTATTTATTGAAGTTTGCTTAATTTAGCCTTTATTTCATTTTAATCTTTGTTCTTTTGTTCACATGTGCTCTACTGCTTGTAAATATTGCCATAGTGTACATATTTTTCAATTTTTGAATTTCTTACCGGAAATCTATCTGCTCTACTGCTTTTAAATATTGTTTACTTAATTTAAATGATTTGAAATCGTTTTAGAATACAAAAAATTGTGAAGTTACTGGTATTGGTATTAACAAATTGATATTAATTCAGTTAAAAATAACTAAGCGTTTAAGAAGTTGTGAAGAAGTTCTGACCTGAAAAGAGCGCAGGTTGCCTGAGACTTTTACATAAGTGCCTGGAGGAATTACCGAGTTATCCACACCCATGTCCTGGAAGAGGTTAACAGTCACAATTCATGAATGTGTATTGTAGATGGATACTGACACTTGTAAATTGATACATTCATCACTGAAACGTTAATGATTTTTATGCCGATTATTAATGTAATTTAGTTGTGACCACAGATTGCGCCAAGTCTGATCTATTTAAGCTCAGTCATTGTTTACACTCAGCAGACAAAGTCATGTAGTGTGTGGTGTCTAAAAGTTGTAGTTGTATAATTTAAGGGCCAGTCCTCACATTATTTTTTAAATGTGTTTAATAATTACACATGGCGCCTACAATTGATAACATCACCACTGCCCTGGAGAAAATATAGAGAGGTGGCGACAAAAAGTTTGCAGGGTAAGCAAACATCTACATGTGTGGTTAAATTTTTTAATTACTGGATTAATTGGTTTGTGTTTGAAATTGTGTTTCTTTTTTGACTATCAAAGACTAGAATCTTGATAAAAAAAATGTTGATAAGTTGATAAAACGTTTTTTTTTTTTTTAATGTGTTGAGTGCAGTTGTAAAATAGTTGTTAACTATGTTCCTGGCTTAAATTAGCAGATTCTCAAGATTCTTCTAATGACCAGGAAACAAAAACATCTGTAAGGAGCCTATACCTCTGTGTCTATCCATTGCTTCACATCCATGGGAGCTGCTGTCATATCATCCACCTTGTACTGAATGTTGATTGTGGATTTGTCAGTGCCTCTAATAACTCCAACAATAGTTACCTAAATTAAACAATACACACAGTTAAATATAATGAATTAAGAGTCATACAGACTGCATGATACTGTAGTATTGGCCTGCAACTACAGGTTTCTAATAAAACACTTTATCACACTTTTTGCAAGAGCAATTTGTAAACACAGATACATTTTTATATGGCAGAAGTGTGACTTTGTGTGGGACCCAAAAGCAAAAGCAAGTAAATTTGAATGCACAAAAATGAGACATTATAAGTGATAATGACACTTGAAAAAAATGTATTGGAATAAAATGGTAAGTTACAGTTACAGCACATTTACATATGATACAATATGATATAACGCACTGACATCTTTGAATGTAGCCTTTTTAAAACAGCAGATAAATCTTAAATTCTTGTGTTCTTTTTTTTGAAAACAAAAACACATCCTATGTGTTTGCCTCAGAGTGAAAAAGGTGTAGTGCGTGAGTATTTCATAAATATCATACAAATGTTTCTTAGTAACCTTCCAATAAAGTTGGGCCCTGTTTAAAGCCCCTTTTTTGGGATTGCATGTTAGGTTAGTACACAATCATTTACTGTTGTTGAGGATGCATTTACAACTTCACTAAAAGTGTGATGTGGACACATCTCTGCATGTAGTTTAAGCGATTAAACCACAAAACAATTGAATTTAGTTTTCTCTACTTCTAATGACCTGAAACAGATGGTAATACCTGTCTGTGACATCCAGGCTGTCAGAGAAACATTTTTACTCACCTGTGCAATCTCTACCTCTCCTACTTTAAAGACATCCTCTGCCTGAACAGCAGACATCAGCTGGGACACAGTACATGGGACGATCTGCTGTGCTCGTGTTCTCTGTGCATCACAGAAACATTACACTGAGGGCTTTGCTATCGCTCTTAAAATGAGGTTGTTATGAAAACATGTAAATCAGTATGAGAACATGTCTATGCAAATCTCACAAAGTCAAGATTAGGACCCAGATTTAGTCTTGACATTTTCCTGGATGGATGATTAGTTATTAGTTTTCCAATAATATATAAAATAGCTTTTAGTTAATATTGCAGGGAGGGACAATATATATATTTTTATTTTGGGTACACACGTCAATTTTGATTTCATAGGGTGGAAAATGTGCTTAATTAAAGATAATGTCATAATTAAGAAAAACTTACTGACTCTAAATAAATTATTTATTATCTTTACACAAAACATATTTTATCTTTGATTTTTAGCTGGTGGATGAAATATGAACATGTTCTTGGTGAGTTTTAAACAGGCCTACAGCTAAACCAGACTGACCCCCTTCTTGTCTCCTCCCTGGGAAGCGGCTGGGGATCCAAATCCTCCTGGAGATTGTGTATAACCAGTCATACTGGCCTCGCCATATTTACCTGCCAAAAATACATTTCACTTCTTTTTCTGTTTTCTTTGGAAATTATTTCACAGGTGAATTTCGCTTAATGACAACAAACTCAAACATGGCTACAAAAACAACACTACCCATCTGCTGAAACTGTTATGTTTTGTACACCAAGGAAAACATCTGTCACGAAGTGTTACAGTTGACCAAACGACTACATACGAAAAAAGAGATTAGCTTAGTTTAGCTGACTTTTAAACTGGGTAATATTGCCACTGCAGACTTCAATTAACCATTATAGCGTTTTACATTACTTTAGTGCATATATAAATCACATTTCACAGCATATATGAAAAAAAACCACACTGACATTGTTAACGGAGCTGTCGGCATTTCGGGTTAGTAGATTACTGAATCTCTGCACAACAGCAAACCACATACCTTGATTCCACATTTCAGCCGTAAGTATGAGCAAATGTTTTTATTTTGAAATACAAGGACAAAACCAATCAAAATACTCCCGCCACAACTCTTTCACTGCGTACTGCTTTGACTTCTCTTCTCTGATTACGCGCCCTGACTGTGCGCGTGCGTGCAGTGTGCCAGAACCGCCGCGAAAAGTCTTTCTGTAATAAAAGTCCTCCTAAGAAAAGAAATGTCACAAAGCTTTCTTAAGTTAGATAATACTTGTTCTTACTAGTATTATGCCATTTATGTACCACTATGCAATTTTCTCTGCAAAATAGTCATCCTTCAGATAACAAATAATTGCTATCATGCAAAATTTATTTATGAGCCTCCCAAGACGTTTGTGGTTTTTATTTTAATCTATTGTATCTATCTATTTTCCTAATACTTTAGAACTTACCAAGCGTTCATTGCGTGAACCGTTTTGTACAGCGCTTTAATTGCTATTCAAATAAAATACCACTTTGTCTGGACTTTTCATTTGAAATTATTTATTTTTGTAGTGACGTCATACACGTAGCGAAAGTTGAAAGCATGAACTCACGAGCGCTGAATGCAAATGCAACATAATACACAAGACGTCTTATACCTCTTTCCTGAAATAAGACAAAAGTACCAAAGTGACCTTTTCGATAATATTTGTTTAATCTTTATTAACCGATATTTTTAGTCAAATCACATTTAACGGTACAGTGATTTATTTATTAGCTGCGAATAAGAAACTGGATTCAGCACGTAGAGGCGCACAGAGCACACAGATGAAAACATTTAGTCTTAGGAGAAGTTACAAAAATTGCCAAATTAACATAAATAACAACAATACACTTGTTTAACAATAAACATTACACTTTAGTGTGCATGGAGTGTGCAATACAGTCTGTTACTGTGGCTTCATGCTCGATACAGTAGTGAAACGTTTCAACACTAGAGGGTAGTATTGGTCAGCTAATGATATGTAACTGGTTGGACGTACTTATAATGCGTAAGTGTATGGTTATAATGTATAATGCCATGTGCTATGTACAGGAATGAAACCGTATCATTGTAGACTTGGTTGGCTCAGGTAGGAGTCATGACGATTAGTTTTCATTTAGTTGAACTTAACACTGGTGTAAGTCTAGTGGAGGCATTATGTTAAAAAAGTCATTACTAATGTGTTTTACTTCACACCTAGTTCTACACCTAGACAGATGAACTACAGCATAAATCGCATACTTAAAACATTACATGTATCTTGTTTTAAAGATAGTGTAGGATTTAGATATTTTACTGATGTAGTGACACTAGGGGACCTTATACTAAGTGCCACAATGGCTAAACCGTGCTATGGACTGTGGTGGTGCAGGTACTGGCAAGCATAGCATGCATGGAATGCATAACTTTCAATTTACTGATAGTGAGAAGCTAACAGTACAGAAGGAATGAAATTATAAAACAAGTCATAGCTGAAATTCTGATAGACAAATGCTTCGGGAATAATGAACTTCTCGCGAGGAGAACACACTGTGGACACCACAACCATCCTAAGGAGAAGTTATATGTGGAAATAGATGGACCTTAAGGAAGTACCACATTAAGTTACGCCTACAAGTGGGAGTGTACTGTAGTGAGAACCACCAAGATTATAGGCCATGATGGATATAACCATCTAGGGGAAGACACAGGTTTACCATAGGGCAGCAGTTCTGTGGAAATTACTCATATGGGATGACCAAAAGGAGTCACTACATATGGAAAATGACGAACTGTTAGTGAGCTAACGAGCTGGATAGTCACGAATGGCAGATCCAGTTGGGAAACCCCTCTGCCAGGCTTCAAGCAGATAATATGCTAATATCCAGGGGAGAAAATCTAACTAGCCAAGAGTAAAGCACAGTTCTGGTCACACGTGAGGTTTGTGCCAAAATGTTGAACGTAGATTTGTGGTTTGAAAGCAAAAGCCTTTGTTGTCTTCTTTGGGCCACCCATCTCAAAACCGCAAAACCTTAGGAGGTCTTAGGAAGTCGACTGGCGGGCAGTCGGTGCCGGTTTCCTGCGTCTGGGACTCCTCCCTGTCTGAGGTGCTGGCTGAGGTGTAGAGGTAACTGGCTGAGGAGCCACAGGGCCTGGGCTTGGCGGGGAGCAGTTTAAGGATGCTGCCTCTGGGGCCTGTACCCTGGGGTGTGACCAGGCAGAGGCCGGATGTGTTTGATTGCCTCTGTCTCCCTTATCATCGTCAAAAACTGGCGGGCAAGGTCTTCAACAGTATTGTCAAAGAGCCTACCTTGAGAGATGGAGGAATCAAGAAAGTGTACTTTTTCTGCATTTTGCATCTCAGCATAACCATAGGTGTCACTCCTGGATGACCATGGTTGACATCATTCAACCCAGTACCCGCGCCATGACTTTTGTCACCCTCAGGGCAAGGTCTATCGCCATGCGCAGTTCCTGCAGTTGCACTGGGTCTAGAGAACCCTCATCCAGTTCTTTTAGTGCCCTGCACTAAAAGGGATCAGGGCGAGGCATGGCTGGGAATCCTGCAAGGCAATATATTTATGGCAAAAAATGGAAACAGGAAGTGCCTCATATATTCTGCGTGCATTGAGTGATTTTGTTCAAACTTAAGCGGCATGTTTGGTTCTAGGGACTGATGACATAGAGGTGACTATTGTGATTCATTGTTATTAAGTAATTTATTGCAAGTAATTCAGCTCCTTTATGTGTGTGGATGACCAACATTGACGAACTGTAAATTTTCATCAAAGAGCATTATATGGTTTTAGTTGTTGGTGCATTATGTTTTCAGTGGCACGTCTCTGTCTGGCTTTCTCCAGTAGTTCCAGTTCAATAGGTGTGAGTGCTTTCTGTGGAATTACAGCACAGATGGGTAAATATCAATGAAATGTCTTGAATAGATCATAACAATAACGTGTCAGGACATAAATCTCTCCCTCACTGCTTACTCTTCCCAGATCACTGTGACGTAATTAAAACTGTAATGTTTCAGACTGTCAGGTTAATATCATTTATAGTACAGCTGCTTTGCCAGACAGAGTGATTATACAGAGGATGTGGCTGCTTCACTTCAGCTTAACCCTTACTCTGTATTCCTTCTAATATTTGTTCTTGCTTAGCTAAACCTGTTTCTGCTGGTCAGACATTTTCTTTCATTCCATTTTTTTCCTTGTTTGGATATTTATCACATTTTGGTTACACTGCTTTTATACCAATAACAAATATATTTTATTTAATTTAAATATATTAATTAATAATATAGTGACATTGACCATGTGATTTTTTTTTAAATTTTATCAATAAAGAAAAGGGGGACATAACAAATACTGAACATTTTCTGAAAATCAACTTTTCACTCAAAATGGTTTCTGTCTGTTTGAAAACTTACTACACTGTTTGAGATATCAACAATCTAATAACAATTTAGAATCTCCAATTTCTTTTCTTTTTCTGAGCGAAGTGACTCAAATTTAAGAGGACTCTTTTAAACTTTGTTTTAGATGACACACTTGCTTTTGCCAGTTTGTGGCGCTATGTCTGTGACTCACAATAGTGACCTTTATGTCATCATTCCCTAGGGTTAAAAATACAGCTCAAGTTTGGACAAAATCATTTAATGCACGCAAAAAATATGAGACACTTTCTATTTACATTTCAGTTTCACTGTGAAATGTGGGAATTGGGATATCAGTGAAGGATTCCGAAAACGTATGAGGTATGATGGATTGTGTCTGACATTGGACCAGAGTCATCAGTTAAATGAGATCTGATTCAGTTTAGGGCAGCCAGTGACTGCTCTCATACTGTATGGACATAAAAGTGCTTTTGGACATTCTGTGAATAGGAGTCATCCTTTAGCAATATTTAATAAAGCCAGTCATTATGTGGCATAGGCAGCATTTAATAGAAAGAGCAAATCTCTTAATCCACACTTGTCTAATATTTAATTTCAGTGCAGCCTGGAATTAGCTTGCTGTTTTTATTGCACATTTTTATGTTTGAAAACTGCAGCTTATTAATGAAAAGTTGCTGTTATCCTGATTAGCATATATTTTTCTTGAATGAACAGGACTTTCAGTATAGAAAACTGCCTGCTTAGCTTAGATCATCTGCAGGATGATTTAAATATCACATGCTTAGTGTTACATTAAACAAGCATTCCTTTTTGCTCTTGCGGCGAGCACAGCTTTCCTCCTCCATGATGTCCACCACCAGCTCGGATGTCTGCTCCTGCCTCCGATCTGGCGACGCTTGGTTGGCCTTGGCCTCAGGAACCTCCGGAACGAGCTCGGGCACTGGGACCTCCGGAACGGGCTCGGGCACTGGGACCATCAACCTTTCAACTTTTTTATCTGATTCAGTTCAGGGCAGACAGTGACTGCCCTCATTCTGTATGGACATAAAAGTGCTTTTGGACATTCTGTGAATAGGAGTCATCCTTTAGCAATATTTAATAAAGCCAGTCATTATGTGGCATAGGCAGCATCTCATAGAAAGAGCAAATCTCTTAATCCACACTCTAATATTTAATTTCAGTGCAGCTTGGAATTAGCTTGCTGTTTTTATTGCACATTTTTATGTTTGTAAACTATAGCTTATTAATGAAAAGTTGCTATTATCCTGATTAGCATATATTTTTCTTGAATGAACAGGACTTTCAGTATAGAAAACTGCCTGCTTAGCTCAGATCATCTGCAGGATGATTTAAATATCACATGCTTAGTGTTACATTAAACAAGCATTCCTTTTTGGCTGTTCTTTTATTGCGGTGGATTATTCAGATAACAAACCTTATTATTTATGCTTGCAACATCTGTTTTCTCTGCTGTGGCTGTTGTAAGTATGGTATTGAACTTTCTCTGTCAAGCTGAAAACTCATTTATCTTGCCAGTTTTTGTAGAGCTCTAATAAGTCGTCATAAAGGGCGTCATAAAGCAAATGTTGCTTACAGTTTATTCAGCTCTGTTGTGCTGGAACAAGCACTTGCAGGCAAACAAATGACCGGAAAAGATAGAAAAGGTTAATGTTGATCAGGTGTGCCTGAATAGATGTTTGCCAGTCTAGTGGTAAGTTCTCCTATAATTAAGAAACAGTATTGTCTTTTTTATAGTAATGGATTTACTGTTTTGAGTCTGTTGTCAGTTTTTTTGTCTATTGTTACATAATGATCACTTAAACATTCCAGCTAAATAATTTTTAGTGCTCACCTTATTCTGTACACACATATTAGTTATTACAGGAGTGACAACTTCATTTACATAAAATCTGTAAAATCTATAGAGAACCAAAGGTAATAACTTTTTACTTTTTAAAAAATATGGTTCCTAAAAAGGTTATTTTGTAACGAATGCTCAGGAGACGAATGATCCATTCGCAGCACTTTATTAACAACAGAGTAAACAAACAGGCAGATGTTAATAACAACAGCAAACAGGTACAACAAAGGTAATCCAGAAACGCGAACGAGAGAACAAACACAGATCAGGGCAGGCGGCAGGCAAAAAGTGAAATCCAAAACACAGGCGAAAGTCCAGGGGCAGGCGGCTAACAATCAAAAACGAGAGGCAGTCCAAAAACACAAACCAGAAATCCAGAAACCACAG